>JAQIUQ010003893.1:0-221630 GCA_030378365.1 Hybognathus amarus | reverse complement strand
ATGGCACTTATTCATCGCTCTGAATGAGGTCTATAGAGCAGTTTATTGAGTCACAGATTTGGAATGGAAACCTTGCGGGAAGACAATAGCAGGATTTCGAAATTCAGGAGCATCTTAACAAATATTTTATAGGGTTACAATGTGGCAAATGCCCCGCCAAGAACATTGTGAATTTCCTTTTAAACGAACACCTTTAGATATGTTTAGGACGATGATGCATCAGACAATGTGTTATAGGAAATAAATAAAATGCTTAACATATTGTACCTTAAGTATTAAGTGTATTGGATTAAAGCACATTCAAATATTTATAAATGTTGTGTGATTCAGACAATTCTATATAGGGATGTATGACAATCTAGTTCATCAAAGCATTACATTTATATTGATTAAAATACACAAATCATGAATTGTCCGCATTTTTGTAAATCATAGAAAAGAAATTACCTCATCGACAGTTTTTATTTCAGATATCTGGAAAACTAGAAATTTTATGACATCATACTTCAGTAAACATGTTATGAATTGAATTATTTATATGAATTGTATAATTTGTCATTCCTTTTTACTGATGTGGCAATGTTTAAAAATTTAAATTTAACTTTTAAATGCTCTGATGTCTGACACAAACTTATGTTAGCCTGGATCATTTTGATTTGTAACCTCAGTAAAAGATACCGTCCTCTTCTTGTGTTTTGGGATTGTATGAATTAAAATGGATTCTTATTAAATGACTGATTCTGGTGTCTGATAACAGTATGTCCTGTTGTAATCGATCGGGTTTGTTGGAGTTAGTGCCGATTACGCATGTAAATATTCATGTCTGTCAGTTTCCAGTTCAGTTGATCAAACAGCTGTAAATTATTGATATAAATATACACTCACCGGCCACTTTATTAGGTACACCTGTCCAACTGCTCATTAACACTTAATTTCTAAGCAGCCAATCACATGGCGGCAACTCAGTGCATTTAGGCATGTAGACATGGTCAAGACAATCTCCTGCAGTTCAAACCGAGCATCAGTATGGGGAAGAAAGGTGATTTGAGTGACTTTGAACGTGGCATGATTGTTGGTGCCAGAAGGGCTGGTCTGAGTATTTCAGAAACTGCTAATCTACTGGGATTTTCACGCACAACCATCTCTAGGGTTTACATAGAATGGTCCGAAAAAGAAAAAACATCCAGTGAGCGGCAGTTCTGTGGGCAGAAATGCCTTGTTGATGCCAGAGGTCAGAGGAGAATGGCCAGACTGGTTCGAGCTGATAGAAGGGCAACAGTGACTCAAATAACCACCCGTTACAACCAAGGTGGGCAGAAGAGCATCTCTGAAAGCACAGTACGTCGAACTTTGAGGCAGATGGGCTACAGCAGCAGAAGACCACAATGGGTGCCACTCCTTTCAGCTAAGAACAGGAAACTGAGGCTACAATTTGCACAAGCTCATCGAAATTGGACAATAGAAGATTGGAAAAACGTTGCCTGGTCTGATGAGTCTCGATTTCTGCTGCGACATTCGGATGGTAGGGTCAGAATTTGGCGTCTACAACATGAAAGCATGGATCCATCCTGCCTTGTATCAATGGTTCAGGCTGGTGGTGGTGGTGTCATGGTGTGGGGAATATTTTATTGGCACTCTTTGGGCCCCTTGGTACCAATTGAGCATCGTTGCAACGCCACAGCCTACCTGAGTATTGTTGCTGACCATGTCCATCCCTTTATGACCACAATGTACCCAACTTCTGATGGCTAATTTCAGCAGGATAATGCGCCATGTCATAAAGCTGGAATCATCTCAGACTGGTTTCTTGAACATGACAATGAGTTCGCTGTACTCAAATGGCCTCCACAGTCACCAGATCTCAATCCAATAGAGCATCTTTGGGATGTGGTGGAACGGGAGATTCGCATCATGGATGTGCAGCCGACAAATCTGCGGCAACTGTTTGATGCCATCATGTCAATATAGACCAAACTCCCTGAGGAATGCTTCCAGCACCTTGTTGAATCTATGCCACGAAGAATTGAGGCAGTTCTGAAGGCAAAAGGGGGTCCAACCCGTTACTAGCATGGGGTACCTAATAAAGTGGCCGGTGAGTGTATTTGTAATGAGAGAGAAATTATCACATTTAAAAAATAAAGTCATGCATGTTGACGTAAGCTGTTTTTTTTTTTTTAAATTGTTATAACAGTTAATGTACTCATGGTGTAATACTCATGTCTTAAATGAGTACAGGAAACAATTAGCAATGGCAAAAATGTAACTTAATGACTTATTTTTTTCAAACCTTTGTGACGGAGAGGCTCATTCACGAAGAACAGACACAAGGCGGCAGGAGACGTGTTCAGAGGTTTATTCTGAAATTCATGGAAGTATACAACGCATCCTGACACTACTACCATGTCCACACGCATGTAATGCTGGGTAAAAGGTACATTTGGCATGTAATAATGAGACAGCAGTTTGAAATATAAGACAAAAGCAAAACATGAGTAATAATCTGTAGCACAGTACAATTAGGCAACATTAGTACAGTTACCAAATAGTTGAAATATAAAATGAATCCAAAAAAAAAAATCATATGCTTTTTTTTATTTACAACCCAGTGCCTTTTAGAATGGCCTATTTGTCTTAAGAGGCCTCAAGGACCTTCTTTAACAATGACAATAACTCGAGCAAGCTTGATATCAATATAAATATGACTGTAAGGTGCAAAGACCTTCCCCTCAGAGAGTCCATTACACACACACACACACACACACACACACACACACACACACACACACACACACACACACACACACACACACACAGGTTCCGTTACCTCCAGATGTGCTATCCGATCAGAGTGTGCTCACTGCATAAGTGCTTCCTGTTAGCCATGGTCAACAGCGACCTTTAACCTGTCAGATACACAAGCAGCTCTTCATATTCACAATTTCTTTATCCCATCATACACCATTTGCTTCTGCTAATATCAGAAAGGCGTCAGCTAGTGGTTTGAGGAAGAATCTAATTAAACGTTTACTTGTGCTACCTTGTCTACTTCCCGTTTTTAGTCTTCCTCAGAGAACCCCAATATTGGCCAACACACACACACGCACGCACACACACATACACTGTACAATAAAAGTGGACCTCAGTCGTACACATGCACACCATTAACACGTCTCCTGTCACAATAACGGAAGTCACGCTAGATTTCCGGCCGCACACGTACCTTATGTTGACTTGGACTCTGTTTGTGCAAGTAGTCTTGAGAAGGTCAGTAGATAGAAATGTTAATATCCCCCAGAAGACAGTTCAGTCAGCTATACGCCCCAGTCCTTTAACATCAGTAGTAGAAACACTAGCATTAAAGTCTTGTTTTTCAGTAAGTAAGTACTTGTGTTTCAAAACAGGGTCGCTGGTACCCTAGAAGTAAAGTTTTTACAAAAGGAAAAAAAGGAGAGAGAAGTCATGTTGTTCGCACTGTTCCGGCTGCGGGGGAGATGATGATGCGGGTCCTGTTAGACGCTCTCTTTACCCTGAGCTCCTGTCACAGTCTTGATGGAGGTTAACGTCCTGTTGAACCACGTCTTTTTGGCCGCTTGGACTTCGTTTAGAGCCAGACCCAGATGATGCTCCAGATCCTAAAGAACACATTAAGCTCACGCTTTATTCAATGTGACTTCAGGTGTACTTGTAAACTTATAGGGACTGTAATATGATGTGAAGGTCAAGTCAACGAGATTTAATTTACCATTGGACTATCTCAAACAATGTGTGTGTATATCAATATTTATAAGCCTAAATTCAATCTGTTTGTCTCTTTGAAAGACTTGGATTTAACCAGACTATTCATATGGATTACTTTACAATGAACTACTATGTTGAAGCATCAATGTTTCGGTGGAATGGATCATCCATCTAATCTGTCATTTGTTTTGATGATAAATAGAGCCGGCCTCCAAAAGTTATTAACCTGTCCTGTGATTTTTTTCTCTCACGTCCAGACATGAACTTATGCACATGTATGTTGGTTGTCTTTACATCATAATATTTCACATAATCTAGATATGGAATAAATAACATTCAATACAAAATTAACATGTCTCGTATATTGAAATTAAGTTTTAAGTGATAAAATATTTGCTTTGTTGTGCATTAGAACCACACCAGGCATTTAGTCATATTACAAAATAATTTATTGAAGCGTTATTGAACCTTCACCGAGTGAGCAAGCAGCAGGCTCCTGATTGGTTAACGCGGTGCAAATTGACGCTGAAAGTTCAGATTTTTCAACTCGCGTCAAACACGTGAATGCACATATAGCACTAACTAAATCATTTGTGCGTAACGCTCTTAACACGTCAGACATTCATTTCCCACCATTGTGTGAACTTGACGCGCGAATGAGGCGTATTCGCGTCTAACGTGCTCACGCCTCTACGCCTCATTTGCGCATCTTTTGCGCATTTAACGCATCTTTGCATTGACTTATGGTGTGTTCACACCGAACGCAAATAGAGCATCAAATATGCGTCTGAGTTAGACGCTTGAACATTCGCTCGAGTTCAAATTGAGCGGAAAACATTTGCGGCAAACACGTTGCCCAATTCGCGTCATTCTCAATGGCCGACGTGAAATGATGTGTCTATTCGTGTCTTTGCATTGACTTTGTATGTAATCTATTCGCGCAAGTAATTAAATTTGCGTTCGGTGTGAACACACCATTAACATTGAAATCATTCACGCCTGACGAGCTATTCCCGTCCGGTGTGAACACACCATTATTGGTTTGGAACAACATGAGTTTTATTGATCATTTGTTACAGTTTCAAGCCTTATTTTGCACACTTTAACGCAAAGAGTCTGATCATGATCTGCAAAATAATGGAGACGCCACCAAGATGCATGCCAATAACAAGCACTTCATATGAAATATTACTAATAGAAGAAACTAAATATTTGTATTATTATTGTATCTGTCATTAAATCATAAGCATTAATTGAAAAAAAGTGCCATTTAAACCCCTGGGGTCGGCAATCACGCGGCGTGATAGGCTCACTTTTTTTCTTATCAGTGCAAAAGAGACTCAAAATACTCAAAATTGATTTTGATCTTACATATAAGTGTTATACATCATTAGATCCAGTTAAGTTTCTATTTTTTTGTGGATATTCACAACAAAAACAAAGTGTTCTGCTTTTCCTCAAATAAAGAAAAATAAACATGATGCGAGTTTCGCGTTCTCCATTCTTAAACACGTCCGAAAAATGGAATGAAAACTGTAACTCATTCAATACTTGTCACACAGGCTAGAGATATGTCTTTTTAAAGCTTGTATTCTCTTCTTTTAAATGAAGCAATATATAGATAAAAAAAATGATTTCCACTTTATGTAATCCATTTGAAACCAAGGAGAGGTACAGTTTTTTCATTGACACATTTCTGATGGATGTGTATCTGTGTCCAATCATAGGACAGTTTAAAAGTCCCCCTATGTCCTAAAGGCAGTCTGTAGTGCGTTTGAGTGTGTAGGACGTGTCTGTGTACCTGTATCTTGCACTCGGCCTCCACCAGCTGTAGTTTGGTCTGTGCAAGCTCCAGCTCCATCTCTCTCAGCTGGTTCTTCAGCGCCTCCTTCTCCTCCGTCCATGTCCTCCTCACCGTCTTCCTTAGGAGCGCTGAGAGCCTTCAGACGACCCTCCTTACTGAAGAGACTGCTGCACTTCTCACAGCCCTCCACCTTCATCTGTACACACACACACATCAAACCTCACTAGCCTGGCGATGACCAAACCACAAATAAAGCACAGCCGGAGATCAGGGCAATCAGCCAAGCAATTATGAGGCGCAGGTCGTATATTATCCTGCTTATTAGACGGCTATTCACCAAATTATTTACATATTGAAATTAAAGGAAGAGAGTACATTACACTTGTTTTAATTGTCGATAGAGTCTGATTAGGGATATTATGATAAATTGTTACCAATTGATCTGGAATGATAAATTCTTCTGACTGGTCGATCACAGTATTCTGAGGTCAAATATTATTGTATAATGATGATAAACTGTATGTATTATTGTCTTAGACAACTGATTTACAACATATTTGCTAGTATCTCACATAATTGCGAAATCAATACTACCTAAATGATAATTAATGTATATATTTATATAGCAATGAAACATGGTAAAGTACAATCAGCCAAACACACTTTTTGCAATAATTTCTAATCTATTTACTTTCATTAAAGGCGAGCTACCCCAGGTGAATATGGAAAGTGGATTCATTCAAATAAGAATCGCAAACATTGTTTTTGTTTTGAAAGTTTTCTGAAATGTTGTGTTTATACATGCAAAAGAGGCATTATGTAATTAACTATGCAAAAACTTGCATAGTCTGAAACCTGAACACTGAATAAAGCCAGATTAAAAAATCTTGTTTTTATGGAGAGGATTATAAATTTAAATAGCCAATTTTTATTTCCATTTTTTTAAGGAAAAAAAATGTCAGCTGAAACCCAGCGAATGACAAACCCCCTTCAGAATACAGATAAAAGAATAAACTACATTTTTGTGTACATAAATTATCCAAAAGTGGAGATGTCTGGTGCATTAGAAAAAACTGTGAAAATAGCTTTTAAAGATGTGTCTTATAATTGAAATCTACAGACACAAATATATAAAGTGCAATAAAGGTGTATTGTGAATGTTTTCTTTCACTGAGTCTAAAACAACATGGAAGGCCAAATATCTTTAATCAACACATTCCTGCATCAAGCTATGGACTTCTGTGTGTGTGTGTGTGTGTGTGTCATCACCCACCCGAATCTTCTCATCTCTCCTCTGTTGGCCGTCTGCTGTTTCTCGAGTCGCTCGCTGAGCTGAGAACAGATCTGTGACAAACACACGGAGAGGTCAAGGGTCAGTAACACTCTGGCTCAAACCGATGCTCTACACATGCTTTCTGCTCAAGAAGAAGAGGCTTACGGTAAAAGGTCAATCGTCATGACTGGAACATACAATCTTTTCATCTACCTTTCCTCTTACAGGATATCACATTCCCCCTCTGTCTGTGTGAACTCCCAGCATGCTCTTACAGGAAGTGCATGTAAGGAGAGCTCAGGAGAGGTGGAAGGCTGTTTTTCATCTGCAGTAAATGCGGTGGGGTTCAAGCATGAAGCATCCCAACAGCGCATCACTCCTTTGCACATGTCGTTGGATCAATGCGGTCAGCTCAGCATGGCTTAATTTGGTGAAGACCCTCATTAAACATGCATTCATCATCAGGGAGAATGAAGCTTCAAATGAATGATCAAGGATGACGCAGCCCCAGAATATTACTGTCGAGGAATTCTGTTTCACATCTGAACCATAACACGGTGGTTAAAGCCTCAAGTATAATTTTGACACCAAAACGGACTGTATCTGTACGCCAAATATGTGGCCTTTCAAAGTGTACTCCATTTAATATCATGAACGAACACAGGAACACAGCGAGTTTTTTATTCTGAACCAGTGTCTGAGCTATTTCTCTCCAGAAGTGACAAAAAGGTCTTTGCACTTGTTGAAATGGGTCATGAACTGGCTTTTTAAATTATTATATTGTTGTCTGAGGTCAACTTATGACGTTCGCTTGGTTTTTGCATTCAAAAACATCAAAATGAATAAGTAATAGGCTATTTTGTACGCAAGTTTTGAGCCTAGCTGAAAAACGCTCGGTTTTTATGGGCGTCTCGCACTGAAGACTTGGAAGTAAACGCCCACTGCTGTGAGTGATAACAGTTTTGCATATTATAATGAGTTTCAACTCACCCATCAGTGTACGTGGGGGAAATTGTTTTGAAAACGTCCAATGTTGTAAAATGGCAACTTGAATCATTCGCCCATACATGTTCGACCCAGAGTCCGTGTGTTGCACGATTCCTGTCAGATCCAATATAGACGGCACAGCACCGTTCTTTACTCTTAATCGGTCTATTTATCTATGCGTGTAATGCGCAAATCGGTGGGTGGGGCTAAACCGGTTGTGTTGAAGTAGGCGTTGATCTTCGTCTGCGGGGTGGTGTTTTATCCTCTTTGACGTCATAGTTCCCCACTTTGAAAAACGAGTCGTTTGTTGGGGCTGGTGCCAATTAAAATCTTTTATTGGACTAACAAGGACGTTTTCAGTTCTGAAACTTACAGGATATTCTTAAAATATGATGACCTCGTAGATGTCAAAAGCTCAAGGAATATTTGATTCCTCAGTTCATCACCCCTTTAAACTAGTGTTAGATGCATCTCAACACAAGCAATCATCTGATGTTTGTTTTTGTTGATGTTTGTGTCTTTTTTGGACAGTGAAACAACAGCCTGGGTCAGTGTTGCCACCTTGTGGACAAACTAATTTGTGCAAAAAAATTAAAGACGCATGTGCTAGCCGAGTGTAAAGAGAACTAGAGAAATCTGCAGAAGTACTATGCTAAGCCAGTGGTTCTCAAATCTGTCCTAGGGACCCCTCGCCACTGCACATTTTACATGTCTACCTCATATAACACACCTAATTCACCTCATCAGCTCATTAGAACAGACAGCAAGACTTGAATTGGTTGTGTCTAATGAGGGAGACATACAAAATGTGCAGTGGTGCAATCCTGCAGATTTAAAGATTGCGTTATTTTAGGTCACGACACTGTAAGGAGGAAATGTATGTCATGCGTACTGTACGCATAGCCTACTGTAAAACCAAGGCTTAGGTTTAATGCTTGTCAAATGTTTGTCATTGTTAGTGTAATCATATATTTAAGTACTGAGTAATATCACTACATGTACGTTTTTTGAATTTTAATTTTGTTCTAGCTTTGTTTTGTTTTTCTCACTGGCAGATGTGTTAAACCTGTCCTCCTCACACTAATGAGTGAATGTGTGTTCATTTCACACCAGGAAGCTGTCCAGCATGATCCCTTCAGGCCTCTGCACGCTCATTGTTGTGTTGTCTGCCTCATACAAGCAATAAGAGCGTGAGTGTGTGTGTGTGAGAGAGAGCTGGTTCAGCTCAGAGGACACCATTATCATGCTCCACCATGAATCATGCTGTCAGCGGCCCCATTAAAATGAGTTCTGCAGGGACAGCAGCTCAACTATTTTTACAGAGATGCTCTCATACAGCACTTTCAGGCCAGCTTCTCCTCTACACTCAGACATCAGATCAGCTCTTATCCACGCACAAGCATGTTCAACTGCTCCAGTTTGGACTTATGTTTACAGGAGCATATGGGGCCCTTTGGTCTTTTTAATGTGCTCTATTAACAGCTGTTTTGGTTTATTTCTGGGGGGAAATGTAAATGTAACACTTGAAAATGGTTGGAGCCGTGGCTTAATGGTTGGTACACATGCACAGGCTTACTAAACTTGTTCAGCACATTTATCTTTGTCATTTTCTGCCTTCTTTCTACTCACTGGTCAATAAATGTGTCAAAAAAGGCCTAAACTACAATAAAATACAGCTGGGGCCAATCACAACATTTGGACATTGTAAGGATGAATAGATTTGTTTGGTCAAAGCCATTTACAGCTCAATATATTTTGTCCATTAGGGAACATTCCAACTAATGTATTCTCATGTTAATGTAACAATACATCTAATGTTTTATGTTTTCTCAGTTGTTGTGATGGAACAGTTCACGCTTCCTCTTTGGTGTCTTTGCTAGCTAGGTTTTAATGTAGAAAATGCAAAATTCAAAAGTTTTGTAGATGCATGACTAGATATTTCAAACTTGTTTCTAGGCCAGTTAAGTAGCAACATATATGTTCTTCTGTATTGCGAAGTAGTAGTGAAATGGATTATTGAAAGTAAAAAATGTAGGGTGGGTCTTGGTTTATCCATTCGACTAATGCATCCGCATACATGCTCATGAATTACATGCATTCAGTTAAACTTATAACTCCTGTTTTCTGCCCATATGCTCCCACTATTGCGGAGTGAGATGGGAGAAATTGCTTACCCCCTTCAGATCGCATTCATTTGTGGAAAATTATGTGCAGGTGATGTGATGTACACATATTTTTTCAATATTTTTCTAAAAGTGTATAGAGGGAATGCGCGTGACGTCACCGTCCGGCCACGTCTGCAGTTTCTCAGAGTGAGTGGCAAAAAGACTGAGCGGCTGTATATGTTTTCAGCGCTGAATGCCGCAAAAAACAAACAACACAAAGTGGGAAAGAGCTTTGCGAAATAGATTTGACCAAAAAATCGGAGGTATATTTTTATAGACTGCTATAGAAAGAGGAGCAAATGGATCGCTGCAATTCACAGAAACAACTGGACTCCAGTCAGCGAAAGGTGGATCTGCAGTTATCATTTTGTGTCATTATGCTGAATATAGCTGTAAAACCATACCCATATATTTTGTATTGTTAATATATATTAACAACTCATCAATTAAATATTTATCATTGCATATTCTGCATTATTAGACGTTTCTTAATAAACACTGACCAAAAAAAAAAAAACTATAAAGTTTTAGGGCTGGACGATATGATGATATATAGGCTATATAACACTGATATAAGTGATCACCCTGATTTAGACCTATATTGTATTTATATAAAGCGTTCACAGGCAAATTTGCTTTATGTTTACCATCTATATTGCTTTAATTTCCCCGGCGTCGAAATCAGGCAAACATAAATGTCAGGCAACACGATTCCTGGCTGCATGTCAATATCCATGGATCACTGGATCTTTAGTAAGTTGTAAGGAACACTATATTGAGTCTAACATTTAGTTTAAATTGATAAAATTGTGCGTTTTAGTCGCATTTTCACAGTTTCCTCTATTAAATCCAGTCACGCAGCAGATCTTTTGCCACTCAGTCAGGCTGAGGGGGTTGTTCCGGCGGAAAGTGACGTCAATGCATTCCCTCTATTGCTGTGCATGGCTGCGATCATGAATAAATCAAAGCAGGCCTGACTGAATAAGTATGTGTTCTCTTTTTATGTACAGATAATGATTAATAACAGTTTTATTCAGAATGATTGATGTGCTCCTGACACACATCGAAAATGACTGCCATTGTAACTTTTTTCTCATTAATCATTGGTCAAACATGCTGGAATTTAACATCCAAAAGTTTGCTTCTGTCATGTTCAGTTTGCGATCTAGCTAGTTTTCAAACAGCTGGTGGAACGGTGTGGTTGTGTTATGTTCTAGGGAGGCGTGTTAAGGGCAGAGCGTGTGCGATTACCTGAGTCTGTCTTTGAAGTCGTGAAAAGGTTGCCGTGTCAAAGGAAAGCGAAATATTTGTTGTATCATCATTTTAACGTTCACTGTCAGGGGTATTTCCCATAATGCGCGTCAGCAGCAGCGCTGGTCAGCATCCCACAGTGCGTGGAAGCCGCGGGAAATAAAATCACAGAGTCACGCATTGAACCAATGCCATATTGGTCTCTAAGTGAAGCATCAAGCTCCAGCGTTCTCCTATGCGACTAGGGCTGTAGTCAACCAAGATGACCCTTGGTCGACCAAAGTCTTGTCCTGCGTAACGACCAGTCGACCAAAAAAAAAAAAAAAAAAGACGATGTTTTATTGAACATTTTTGAGCAATTTTTCATAGAGCATTTATAAACAACAACGAAAAACATCAAAAATATATAAAACTATAAATAGTAATACAATTCTTTGCAAATTAAGTGATTGTTTTTCAACTGCAAAGTGAGGAAGCACTGTCCTGACAGTCACAATCACGCACCTGAATTACACCACACGCTACAAAAAAAATATAACTGCTCTGCCACATAATGAAAAGTTCCAAACAAAAAGCTCTCATTTATACAGAGGCCGTATATTCTTCTTTACTTTCAAAGCTATGGGTTAACTTTTGTTCAGCTCAACCAAGGCGTTTTAAAACAAACACACAAAAAAAACAAATAGCCTAAAAAACAATCCTAATAATAACAACAGGCTGTATTGTAGGACCGCATTTAGGTTTATTTTCATTCCTGTTACATTATTTTGGCTATTTCCAAATGCGTAAAGTGTACAAATAAAAACAAAAACATATCAAGAGAAACACAATCTATTGAGTCAGCATGATAAAGCCGTTAAAAGGACTGCTCACGCCCTTTTGCACGCTCAAGTTCGCTTTTCAAATGTAAGCGCCGCATAATGGAAACGCGGTCACGGTGCGACGCACTCTTTTTCCAAATGCGTCCACGCCACATCGAGCATAGAAACATATAGTGGATAAAACATAAAAACCAAAACAAGTAGCGTCCCAATTGAATGAATACAGCTATATCCCTCTACTGAGCGCTGCGAGGCAGCAGCGCAGCCAGCCACAGGTGTGGACCGAGTGTTATGTATGTGCGCTAAACTGTGGCGCTGTTAAAATATAGCCTGAAATTAAAGCATTTAATTTTAAAGTTGGGATAAAACATAGGCTAATCATATTTATAATACAGTAATATATGACTGCTACACGGAATAAATAGCAAGGAGTAAATCATTGAAAATGTCTTTCTATTGGTAAAAATGCAACTGGTTCGACCAACAAGTAATGTCAGTCGGACCAAGACGGCATCTGACCAATTAGTCCGACTAAAACGACTAAAGTTGATAGCCCTACATGCGACGCATTGCTACTCAGCTGAGCCTTGAAAAGTGGAACTCAAAGTTAAAATTAATTAACACCTTGTTTCATTACATCTCTTTTAATGAATCAGCTTTTTTGAACGTGTTCGTTGAATGAACGGTTTAATGACTCGCTCAAAGTCCGTTGTCATAACAATGTTCGTGCCTTTCGAATGCGCATATAGATGCCGTTTATTTTCGGTTACATTGGTTACTGAAAATGTCCTCGTTTTGTCCACATCATAAACTTATTTATATAGCAACAAATACATATAAATTTAATGAATAAATAAATGGCGGTAATACCGCATATCGCGCTATTGAGCCACTCAACATTACCGCAAGGGAAATTCCATAACCGCGACAGCCTGACGTTCATCTTCGGAATACAAATTAAGATATTTTTGATCAAATTCGAGAGCTGGATCACTCCTCCATACTAGTCCATAGGCTTCTAAGGGATTGAAACTTTATTAAAGTTTCGGCATTGAAAAGTTATTAAAGACATCGTTAAAATAGTCCTACAGTGGCTCAAAGTGACTACAGTGGCTCAATCTTAAAGGGGGTTGACTGCGATTTCACTTTTTCATTTTAAATAGTGTGTAATGTTGGTGCATGAACAGTATCTGCAAGTTGCAGCACTGAAAGTTCAGTGTAAGCAGAGATATCGTCTTAAAAATCAGGAAGTATAATTGCCTACAAAAACGACTCTAATTGGGACTACAGCTAGGTTATGGTACGTCACTAACCTACACATTTGCATCAACCACTCCCTCTGGAATATGCAGAAAATGCGAGGCACGTCGACTTGTCGAGTGTGTTGTTCACGCAGCTGTCAGGTCTTCTGTGTTCGGGCTTCCCATGGACGCCATTCTTCCTCAACAATGGATACAATTTATGTTTGATTCCGTTTCTGAAATGACGATCGTAATCTAGCGAGTTCCACACCAGATTCAACAAGAAACTGTTACTAAAACATGAAGCAGTTCCAACATTAAAACAAGAGGCAGCAGTTGTTGGGCCACAATCTGTAAGTAGGCTAAGACTTCATCATTTTAAAATGTATTTGCATGTATAATTCAAGACGTAGCCTTGTGTTTTATTTTTTTTCAAATGCCAGCGCTGCTTTATAGCCACTACTAGTTAGACTATGCTATTTTGTGTCTACGACAAACGCGTACAAACATTATGGACCTGAATTTTCTATAAGTACTAATGTTTTAAACGTATTTTTCATGTATATATGCTTTATGACGTTATTTTCGATTTGATCAAGAACGTAAACATGCCAACACTGTAGTATAACATTAGTAGCCAGTCAGTTGCTATTGATGCCAGTCAGATGCTATTGTGTAAAACAAACGTGTATAAAGTAAAAAAATGTAGCAAATTATCATTCAGAAACGTTTATTAAGAGCCGTGTGTAGTGAGGTTTTGTTTGACTCTCTTCATCGCGGCTTTCTCGGTCTGATTCTGCCTGAAACTGATACTGCAGTTCAACACGTATTTACATCTGGACCGGAGCTCATGACATGCCCGTAAAGGTAATGGCCGTTAATCTTCCGGACAACGTGAGCGTACAGTTTAGCCAATCACACCGGGCCAAACTAACCAATCTGACCTCATGACGTGTTTCTGAGGGGGTGTTTTCATAGAATCAGGAAGTGAACCGCTCCGCTCAGGGGACAGAGAAGAGCGCGGCTGACAATAAAGGTGAAGTTTATGAAAAATAAGACTTTTAAAAAAAGAAAAACACAAATATATGTTATATTGCACCCCATAAATATAATCATGCAAAGAAAAAAAGCAGTCAACCCCCCCTTTAAGTTTATCAAGCGACGAGAATACATTTTGCAGCACAAAAACAAACAAAAATAACGACTTTTTATCTACCATAGGAGTGATCCAGCTCTCCACTTTCATCAAAAATTTCTTAATTTATGTTCTGAAAGATGAACGAAGGTCTTACGGGGTTGGAACAACATGAGGGCGAAGTAAAACTGACATAATATTCATTTTTGGGTGAACTATCCCTTTAAGTGTGCGAAACACAGCTTGATTTCAGTACGAGATCCAGGGCTTTTGGTCCCTCACGGCACATTGTTAGCCCTCACACTGGCCAGACAGTGGAAAAGCAGCTATTGATACCATTCTTGCCAGCTGGGATACTGAAACCCACACTAATCAGTGTGCCAAACTTTTATCTATCCGGTTCAAAGCATTGCCATAGACTCCCAGCCAGGAGCAGCAGCAGAAGAAAATGATCAAATGTCTGTCTGCACACCGTCAGTGCCTGATCCCTTAAAAACAACAGATGTATTGTAGTGAGTCTGCTACAGACTAATGGGCTATTTTCCTTGAGGATGAGTTAAGTTATGATGCATGAAGCAAAAGTAAAAGGTAAAGAGCCCATTAATAACGGTATAGGGATAACAAGGACATAGTGACATGCACAAGAATAAATAAAGGAATAAAAGTCTTGGGTTTGCTTCCCAGGGAATGCATGAACTGATAAAATGTATACCTTGAAATAAGTAAGTCACACACATAAAGCTAAAGTAAAAAATAAATTAGGGAAAAAAAAATAAACGAGGGAAAACCCGAGTGTAAAGATGATGCGCATTTATAGAGAGTCTCAGTTAAGTGTTTTGTGAAGGTAATTTAACAGGGCGATGGGGTGTTTTAAGATGAAATATGACAGAGACTGGGACATTTAAACTGATTTAGGATTTAATGCAGCAAATGGAGGGATAGTGGACTTCATTATAGTGATAGAAGGCCATTAAATCAGAGCAATCTCAAATAGAAACTGCAGATCATGCTCACTGGAGACACACTGTGTGTGTGTGTGTGTTTACCTGTTTGTATTCTCCAATGATGGAGCCATTCTTCTTGATCTCAGACTCAGATTTATCCAGTTCTCTCCGACACATCTCCTTCAGCTGAAAACACAGATGAAAGATAAACACTCTTTTTCGCTTATAAAGTAATCCATCATTGCACAACAATACTATATTTGACCCAAGTGTCCACTCTGGGAGACATATCTCCTGTCTATGTAAGGAACAACTGTGTCCACAGGCTGTACTGAACGTAAGACTCGTTCTCAGAGGCACCAGAGCAATCTACTTCAGCACAAATCCAACATGCCGTGAGTCTCTCCAGGGATCATTCCCATGAGAACACTCCATCCAAAATATAGACAGACATAAAATATATGTATATGCAATTAATCACATTATGGGGTTATTGGCAAATACACTACCAAACAAAAGACACATGTAATTTGTTTCTTGTGCTAATGTGAGAATATAAATATAGCAAGATAACTTTATTGGATTATTAAAAACATTTATACACTTATATTTATACAGTTTAATCAGGGATTTTATCTATTTTTATTAGTAATTTTTATTAATAATTGAGAAAGCACCACACAAAGTTTCATGGTAAAGGTGACTTTTCTGATTGGTGGAAATCACTTGAGGATTATGGGTAGTGTAGTCCTTCACTGGGAATTTGGCAATTCCACTTTCTTTAACATAGCTAATGAACATTGACATTAGCTATTTCTGAAGCATATTCTGAAGAACTTAACCTCTTACAAAAAAATATTTTGTGAGCTGTGATATAATGTCTATGCTCATACATCCACAAATCTGTGACCTGGACTTTGCATTTCCGAAAAAATACTTCGAACAACCTTTCCTTCTATTAGATTTTTTAATTCCAATATGCACTTTACTGGACATTTACTGGCATTTTATTTGGTTTTCTATGGGTATCTCATGGGGAGTTAAAGCAGGTTCAAGTTATGGGTAACTTAATTTGATTTATATGGACATAATGGCAATAGGGTGGACAACTTAATGACTATATGCCTTTCTGTTTTTGCTCTAACAACATTTCGTTGTTATTCTGTAACAATGACAAATAAATAAAGTGAAATGAACTGAGAAAATATATTTTTTATTTATAATAAATACGTATTATGTATTATTTTAGTTTTTTAAATGGGTGAATTGTAGGGATGCACCGATATGACAATTTTGGCTCAATATCGATAACCAGATAATTCTTTATGTTTGAAAGCCGATAACCAATATATTGGCCAGTAAATCTAAATCCACATTTTTAGACAATTTTTGAGAGACTGATTATAAGAAAAGTTCTCCTCATTAAAATCCAAGATACAAAGACAATTATGATGTCCTTATTTTAATGTTGTGTAGCCGATATGACAGACTTGCGCTGCACAGTTTGCACTTTAACTGTATTTTCCTTTTTTTAAAGTGATTTCAATCGTATTTCAAGCAATTTAAAAGCATCATGTTGAACAGTGCGGATCTAAAGTGCCTCAGCTGAAGGAAATAATACATTATTTATTGGCTTTTAGATATCGGCTAAACGTTCTTGTTGGGCCGATAATGATAACATTAAAAATGATCATATATCGGCCGATACTGATAATGTGGCCGATATATCGTGCATCCCTAGTGAATTGGGAGTGTAACACTTTTGTAGTTCAACACTTTATGAACACCTTCAATATGCATAACCTGACAAATTTCCATGCAGGAATTATTTTCCAGGATGAACAACATATGTTGACCCAGGAACGCATCTAACTTGGCAAAATCAGGACGTGCCCTTTTATACTGTTTTTTTTTTTTGGCCAGTAGTACAGAAAGGTTTTGGATGGTAGTGGAGGTGTCCGACCTGTGCAGACTCTTCCTTCAATCGTCTCTTCTCATCTTCAGAGTCCACCAGTTTCTGCTTAGTGATGAGAAGCTCTTTGCTCAGCGCGTCAGCTTTCTCCTCAGCCTAAAGGAAAAAGTGCAGAGTGTGTTAACATGCACCAGAGGCCTCAGGCATGTGTGAATGTTACCAACCGCTAAAGCTAGACCTGCAATGAGAACAAACTTTTAAAATGGCCTCAAAAGTGGCAAACTGCCTCAAAGACTTACGTTGTCTAGGTCTTTCCTCAGGGCGATCTTACTGCTGACCAGCTCATGAGCCAAATCATCATTTTCCTGTTCCAAGCGCATGTTAGCGTCCTGTAGCCGCCGAATTTCTCTCTACAGAGCAGACACAGAGCGTGAGTGGGTGTGTGACTCAGTCACTGTCTTGTGACAGTCACTATAATGGTTAACTGTGCTGGGAATACAAGAAACCTTGGAGAAGAAACCTGATTAAAAATTGACCAGTGAGAGGGAAATATGTCAGAAAGCAATTAACACACTGACTGGACTTTCAGTCCTCCGGCTATATGTACTAAGAGCCTGTTAAATAGGGAGTGTGTGTATTGTGCATGTGTACGTGTGTTAATGCCATACTGTAACAGTCCCAAACCTGTTAACATTATAGAACCATTTCCTTGATCTCACAAAATATGACTGAATTTAGGCAAAGCAACATATAATGTGCATGTTTCAGTGCAAAAGTGGATTGACATCAATTAGTTAACTTGATATTATTAATACAGGAGGAATACATTTTAAATATTAAGTTTGTAAAGTTTTTGACATTCATATTGTAGGCATTTAAAAAGAATTGGTAACAAATTAATGCATTAACTATCATTAACTGAAAATAAAAATCAATACATTTGTTACAGAATGTATTTATCTTAGTTAAAATAAGTTAACTAAAAAAGAACAGGAAAGACATGTACATAGTGTTAAAAAACAAATAGTCCATATACAACAAGCGCAAATAAACCAATAAAAGCAATAAAGTGCTTCTAAGTTTAGTTTTCAGGTACAGAGTTCAAATAAAGTAAACAAATGTAAAATATTTGTCCTTTGTTGTTTTGACTTACATTAAAATTCCCAGCAGCAGATTTAAAATTCCAGATCGCTGCTGTCCCTTTAAAGGGTCCTACAGTGTTATGCTTTCCACTTTTTAAACTTTATTTTGTGTATAAGAGCATAAGAAAGATATGCAAGGTTAAAAAGCTCAAAGTCCATTTCAAAGGCAGATTTTTATTTAACAATCCATTTTCCAAGAACTACAACGAACGGTTTTGGCTGCAACACAATTAACAGGGAATACAGAAACCGAGGGCAGGATGAGCTGCTGCTATGCTTCAAGACGTGGTTCTTCCCACAACTCATTTGTGTGACCTCCCTAAGGCTGATCGAACTAGAATGGGTAAATGTATTTCTTTAACACTGTTCACATCATAATCTCATGTTTATCTGATTGTTGCACGTTTTACCAACCATGCAGGCTACACATAAAAGCTTCTAATGAAATGGAGCAGTTTCCTCTTTGTCGGGACAATCTGTGCTTGGATCACAATTTGTAAGTATGTCTTATCATTTCGTAGTTGCGTTTTCTATTAACAGAACTAATTAGAAGTTTAATGTTGTTGTTCTGGGTAACTATTTTGATGCTCTAATTTTGATATTTAGGAGCCAATGTTTTGTTGTAGAGAATTCAAACTGAATTTTTATTCTGTGTGTGTGTGGTCACGACTGACAGTTCCTGAATGATCAGAGTAATTCCTCGTGAGCTAGGGTCAGGCTAACAGTTGACTGCAGGCCGCGGTTATCAGGAATCCATCTGGCCATTTTTTCCTCATCTCTAGCCCAGCGGTAACTCTTGTTCTCACATCGCTGCTCATTACAAGCATAAAGCACATATGCTAATGGCACAAGATACAGGATGGAAATGAAGGAAGATGAGTTTGAGCTCAGCGCTGAAGAGAAAACTAGTTCTGATTGTGGGATAAAATGAAATCTAACGGCTAGATTAAACGCATACGGGCAACACGCACGCGCGACCTAAAGAGCCATGTAAATATTCATGTGCACAGAGTCATGAATGCAGATGTGTAAATCCGACAGAGACGCATCATGCGGTCCGACAATCAGACCCAGAATAAATCTACCTCATATCTATCGATGGGCGCCTCCTGCTGTTCCTGTTGCTCTCGAATGGTGTGGTATTCTTTCTCATACTTCTTCAGCTTCTTCTGACTGATCTGTGACATACAAAAACAAAGAGAGAAAAGAGTATTGGAATGAAAAAGTGTAACTTTGACATAGGGCATAGTTTAACAAGTCCACAAAGATCAGATGGGTATAAGCCAAAATCACAATAAGAGCTAGGGGTCGATGATATGAAGAAAAAAAAAAAAAAACGTTTTAGTAATTTTATTTCACGACTAACATATTTCGTGATATAGCAATTTTGGTTGCAAACAAGGTTACAGATGCATACTTTTTAGTTACATTGAAATTTCACAATTCTTAATCATTTTGATGCCAAAGCAAAAAACAATACCAGTCTAACAAGTATTACTATTCAAAGTAACCAATTTTGATACCAAATCAAAACTAACACTAGTTAATTCAATGTGATCCTAATATAAAGCAATAATATCTCTTCAGAAGACTTGGAATAAATTGCATGATTTATATGGATTGCTTTTGTTTTTATTAATGTTTTTTGATGTGTGAAAGTTGTTGTTGAGTAGACTTTCAATAGATGGACAATATATTATTAATAAAAATAAAATAAATATATATTATAACCAAATACGACAAGAGCTAGGGGTCAGTCAGATATAACCAACATCCAGATACAAGCAATTTTACTTCAAGAAACATTTCTCAATATAGTGTTTCTGTTTTGGTGGAAATAAGTATTTTTGTTATGCCATAATTGTAGAGGAAAATTTAAATCTCGCAATTATTAATGCCACTTTTGATACCAAAGCAATAACTTATAAAGTCCAATTAAAGGGTATAGTTCACTCTGAAATTATTCTTTTTAATGTTTTAGCTTACCTCAAGGGCATCCAATATGTAGGTGTCTTTGTTTCCACAGTATTTTAATTTTCTCAATCATTTAAGGTCGAATTGCTTCTTGTCTGTCAGTCATATAATGCAGGCATAGGAGGTCCACCCAAAGAGTGCACAGAGAAGTCCAAATTAAACATGATTTAACGACTCGTATGTACACATTGATGGCCTAAGACACAAAACGGAGCGGTTTGTGTAGAAAACAAACAGTATTCTCATATTGTTTCTACCTCGTGTAATCACAGTCACGTCCAACTGATCTGAGGGCGATCACTTCGGCACTTGCGGCAACCAATGCGCCCACGGCCTCAGATCTCTGGCACGTGGCTTTGGTCACAAGACCGAAACATTGAAATGACTGTTCGTTTTCTCTACACAAACCGCTCGTTTCGTGTCTCAGAGGACATTGATGCGTACTCACATTTACGAGTCATTAAATCATGTTTAATTTGGACTTCTCTGTGCATGCTCTTTGACATGGACCCTATATACTCTCATTATATGACTCACAGAACAAGAGCAGTTTGGCCTGGAAAATATCAAAATTGAAAATACAGTGGAAACAAAGACACCCATATCTTGGATGCCCTTGAGGTAAGCTAAAACATATCAAAAATAAATTTCAAAGTGAACTATCCCTTTAATATAAATACAAACGGCCTCAAACTATTGAAAAGGAGACAGTACACAGTCAGTAATAAATTACGAACAATGTAACTAATTATAAACAAAATGAATTATTTCAGCTCTTACAATAATTCAAAGTAATTCAGTCAAGAAGTCTTTATTTATCTCTTATTACTGACCAGAGTGGCAGTAGGTATATGATGCTCCAACATATTGACACAAATCAAATGTTTCATCAACTATTACGTTCATTTAGGATAACCAATGCGTTTCACACGAATACTGCAAAGACAGTTTCTTTCACTTTTTACTTCATTTGAACAGTTTAAAATCAGATTGAAATTTTTAATTGTAAAGGTTTAATATTAATTAGAAAGGATAAACTTTTGCGAAAATGAGCACTGCATTGTCACGGTGAGCTAAAAAATGAAAAGACAATAATTCCAAAATCTCTCTACCGGTTCTAACAAATTTGTTACCAGTTTATTAGGTCTACTGGTATATCGCCCAGCCTAACAAGATCTTAACAAGCTCTAAAATTCCAATCTGATTGGCTGACTTCACGCAAATTTACTCGTCAAGGAACATTTATACCAAATATTTGTTGGTTACTTCACATGTCTCCTTTCAGGCTCTGCTAATCATCTACTCCAAAGTGGACCAGGGCTTAATGTCAATAGTCAAGAATCAACAAGCATTTAAAAACTGTGAAAGGATCAGTACTTGCCATCAACAAAATAAAAACTTGCTCTGAACAAAGCTAATTTATCCGATTGCGACAAGCTCAAACGCTAATTCATTTATCAGGACTTCTGTTCCTGCACACTGGACACAGTAACGCACACAAGCCGATCCACATTTATCCACCTGCAGCTCAATACTACCCCATTTTCATCGAATGACCCCATTTCTGTGAGACTGAGTGTGTTTTGTGTGTACAGCATCAGGCGTTTCTCAGCGTGAAGAGCCGCAGGTACGTGCAGGTTTGTAAATGAGCTCTATTTAGCACTGCGCCACATCTGACTAGCTCTAGGACACAGAACCGGCTCTGTTCCATATTTAATCCATAATGCAACGGATGAAATGAGTATCCATATAAAAGTCCTCAATGTCAAGAGCAGTTCATCAGTCAGCGTGTTTTCAGCGACACCCAGGGAACAATTAGGCCTGGATGCAGTGAAATGGTGTTTCTCACGACTCTGCTTTTCTAACGCTGGGCCCCAAGTATTTAAAGAGCACACTAACACACCCAAACTCAGCAGTGAAAGTGAGCTTTCAGTGTTGTGGTGGGATGGCTTGACTGAGAGAAAGAGGAATAAAGGTTAGCTTGTATTTGGAGGAAAAGGAGCAAGACCCAAAGAAACTCAATCGGTCATGTTTTGACGGCAATGAGGAATGCGTTCAAAAGTCTCAGACCACTGAAAAATAAGGGCTTGTTCACCCAAAAATAACACTTTGGTTTAGCTTCTGTTTACCATATTTGATGTGCTCCATGTATGTTGCTGATCAATGTTCATATGTGAATAAAAGGTTAAATCTGTTTATCCTTCAAAGTGAAGCGTTGGATTAAAGGTGGAATACCTACGATTTTTGCATTAAAATATCCCAAAATCACAAGGCCAGTGTTATATATTAAGTTAAGATGATAACTACAATATTCCAAATGTTTCAAACAATGTTTAAATGCGAGAAAATTGAGATTTTAACCAAGGAAACAGGAGTCGCCCAGTCAATCGCGTCATTTCCGCGCTACCTTCGAGTTTCGCGCTCGTACTACGTGTAGTCCTGGACAAATGCGGAAGTTGTAGTTGTGCGTTAGCCGTCTATCAAGCAACAAAACGGTCAGATTGTTTCGCGCATTTGCTATGGAATGGTGCACAATTATTTCTTTTCAATTATTCTCGGAATGTGAACTGTTGGCTGTAAAGGTGATATCGACAGAGTATGCGCTCAGTAACAGCTCCAGTATGGCACATTCCGGACGCGGCACTTTCTCATCAGTATATGGCCAGCAATATTGTTATGTTTAATGACATGAAATGAAGATAATGTCTGTTCTATGTTATGATTGTACTGTACAATTAAATACAATCGATTGCTGAATCTGCAGTCTGAAAACTTTACCTCAGAACATCCGTTAACTGAATGAATTGAGAATATCACCTGAAAATATCTAATAACATCAGCAATTGTCATTCAAGCAGCTGATTTCTGTAAATGAATGCAAAACTAAATGCATATTGCAGCATAGGGGCGAAGTCAAGGATCCATTAGCGAATCGATTTGACTTCAAAACCTCTCTCCACCATAGCTTCGCCCAGTGACCTCAGTAACATCTGTGATAACTAATTTACTTTTAAACCTGACTTTTCTTGCGGCTATTTCAGTTTAATGAAAAATAAGCATGTCATTAAACGCAACATTTATAGAAATTCGAACTTTACCTCATCCATGACAACTAATTTTCGAATTCCCGTCTACTGATTTATCCACGGTGGAGTTGAAAACAACAGTTTCCATCATTCCGCGTTCCTCCACGTCGTCATCAAGCAAAGCCGTTGTTGTTGTTTTGAATGTAGCGCCCTCTAGCGGCATGTAATCTTAGGTATTGCAGCTTTAAACTGCTCCATTCATTTGGGTTATTGGTAACGTTTCCTTTTCAAAGTACAGTACTTACGTGTACTTACAGTGTACTTACCTAGAAAGTACTGGCTAATACAAGGTAAGTACATGGGTTGGGGTAGGTTTAGGGGTAGGTTCAGGGTTAGTACCTAGTCTAGTTAATACCCAGTAATTAAAATTACTATAATAAGTACATAGTAAGTACATGGGTAACAGGACTGTAAAAGGGAAGCGTTACTGGATTATATTTATGATGTCTTTATGTACTTTGTTATGTGCTGACGTGAAAGTTCTAGTTGCATGGACTTTTAATGGATGGCCAAAAAGAAACGGATATTAAAAATAGGGTTCAGAGGATTAACGAAATTCTTATTGGTTTGGAACATGAGGGTGAGGTAAATGCAAGTGTTCATTAACCTTTCCTTTTTATGGTGATAATATGATTTATTATGAAAAAGTATATGTATGTATATATATATATATATATATATATATCATATATATATTTTTTTATAGTAGATGTATAAATAACATGTGAGGACAGATGCTTTAATACAATAAAAACAAGAACCAATAACTTTTTTTTATCATGAGTCTCTTTTTACCCCAGCAGTGTCCTCCGCTGGTCAATCTAGAGAATGACATCAGCACTCTTACTGCCCTATAAAACACAGCACTGAAAAAACTGTGCGGATTGCGCTGAGTGGTCTATACACAGCAAGAACTAAGCACATTTACACTAGTAAAACAGATGGTGAAGCACTCGGTACATCTGCCACATTCAGGAGTCCTGTCAAATATACTATCGTAATCAATTTTGTGACACTGATGAAGAGAAAATGCTTCTCATTTGTCAATTTTACATTATACTTAATAAAAAAAAAAAACAGCATTTCCTTCAAATTCTCTGTAATTAAATTCCATGATCATCTCATGAAATACTTAGTCAATGAGCCAAATATAGACAGCCTGAACATGGGCCGTTACCTTCATACTGCATGCTGACTCCATGAGCTTCTTGGCGTTCTCCTCAGAGCGATAGCGCTTGGGCACTGGCACTCGGAAGAACTTCAGCGCGCCCTCAAAGTCTGCCTGTATCAGGTCATCTTTTAGACGTCTGTGGACAGAGAGAGCCTTTCAGAATGTTTCTAGAGTCAGACAGTAAAGCTCATGTTAATGTTGCTCATTTTCTGCTGTTGAGGTGTGATGGTGGTCACTGGTAGGTTGTCTATCTTCCTATATGGTTAGATCACAATGTAGTGTAGCTAACAAATATTAAGTGTGCCAATAATGATTTTAATAGCTTTTAATAGCTGTGACCATGGTGTTGAAGCTTTGCAGGTTCATTTTCAGGACACAGCACAGGGTGGTATATTCATTGTTCCCTTGGTAAAAAAAAAGATGAAAAGTTGCAACTGATTTCGTAAGCATTTCCTTACCTTCAATAACGCAAGAGCCACATTGAAAATTACACTGATGCCCTGAAAGGAAAGAATACAAGATTAAGAGGGGAAAAATGGGTCATTCCTATTGTGATCAAGTACATTTTCAAAGAAATTCATATTAGTTGAAAGTTTTTAGGACTATTCTTTTGTACTCAATATTTACATCACGTTATAATATTTTTAATTATTTTAGTTTTAAATAAGGCGAATTGAATTAAAAATAAGGAACATCGTGGAATCTGGATCTGGATTTTTTTTAATGTATTATAGAATTATCGGATTGGGACTCTAGATCTAAAATCAAATGACTCGGACTTGGGAGCAAAAAACCTGATCAGGGACATTCGTACTCTAAAACATTGTAAAAATATGTTAATGTTACATAAAATTACAGAAATCAGTATGATATCATCAAAAGATTGTTAAAAAATCAAGATCGAGTATAAGATACCATAAGATATGAATATATGAATATCTTACAGGAAACAACCTTTAACCCCAAATGAACAGGTAACCTGGGTAAAGAGAGCAGGGAGATAAAGCAGGTAAGAATGAAATATTACCTCACAGAGCAGAAGGTCTATGATGTGAAAGACCATGTAAAGAGGGAATTTGGCTGTGAAGAGTGTGAGGAACCACTGGGAGGCATACATGTGTGCTTCCAAACCCAGGTTCAGGAAGTGTGCGTACAGGTCTGGAATGCATTCCTACAACACAGAGAGGCAGAAGTCACTTATAGTACTGGTCGCAGATGCTGATTGATCAATACAACGCTCCAGTCATTCAATGCATAATATTGCAATGCAAATACTTGTTTTTAGTTAAATTAGTGTTTGGCATGGTAATGGAAATGACAACGTTGATATGTCTGGTCTTGGTGGAATAGTTCTAATTCGCTGCTGCTGATCAAGAACGGCACATGCTATAGCCAACACACACACACACGACACGCTGCCATTGAGCAAGACATGCTGCTGCTGCTGCTGCTGCACAATAGCGTACATGAATTACCAGTAGCAGATCTATACAGGTGGGAGCTGGGGTAGGTGGAGTGTTTCTGAAAGTGCGCTGAAAACAGCTGAGAACAAAGTATTTAAATGTGTGAGCAGCTGATTGGCTACCAATACAGCGGGAACCAATCAGCTGTGTCCTAGAGAATGATGTGATTGCAAGCAGACTGAGCCATTTAGAGTTGCATGACTGAACTTTGTATTAATTAGCATAACTGTTTTTAACATTGATAATGATAATAATTGTTTCTTGAGCATTAAATCTACATATTAGAATGATTTCTGTAGGATCATGTGACAGTGAAGACTGGAGTAATGATGCTGAAAATACAGCTTTGCATCACATGGAATAAATTACAGTTTAAAATATATTCAAGTAGAAACCAGGTATTTGAAATTGTAATATTTCAAAATTTTAGGGCTGTCAACTTTAGTCGTTTAGTCAACTAATTCAGTTCAATGCGTTGCCTTGGTTCAATGCGACATTCTGTATTTGGTTCAATTCAGTTCATTTTTTTTTTTTTTGTCAATAGAAATACATTTTCAATGATTTACTCCTTGATATTTATTCCTTTATAAAGCAGTTATTTATTACTGTATTCTAAATATAATTAGCCTATGTTTTATCCCCAACTTTAAATGCGCGCAGTTTAGCGCACACACATAACACACTCGGGAATCGCACCTACAGGCTGCGCTGCTGCTCGCTCAGCAAGGGATGTACTGGTAGGTAGTTTTGCTGTATTCATTCAGTTCACGCTGACTTTAGTCCACAGAATGTCCAAGAAATCTAAATCTTTTGTCTGGCTACATTTTGGCGGAGGCAGGCGACGAGTGGTGAACGCTGCTGCTTCATTATGAGCTGCTGTGCCTTATTTGAAATCGAACTTAGCGCGCAAAAGACATGAGCAGCTCTTTTAACGGCTTTATCATACTGACTCAATAGATTGTTTTCTTAATAGGTTTTTATTTGTACACTTGACTCATTTGAAAGTAGCCTAAATAATGTAACAAAACGAAAATAAACTTATATGCTATCTTACAACAGAGCCTAGATTTCAGATTGTTTTTTAGGCTATTTTGTCTGTTGTTTTAAAACGCCTGACAGATCGGCTGGACAAAATGTAACCCATGGCTTCTGTAAGTAAAGAAGAATACAGCCTGTATAAACGAGAGCTTTTGTTAGGATTTTTCATTATGTGGCAGACAGCAGTTATATTATTTTATAGAGTGTGGTGTGGTCAGGTGCGCGATTGTGACTGTCACCATAGAGCTAGTGCTCCTCACTTTTGCAGTTAAGTTAAAAAATCACTTAATTTTCAAAGAATTGTATTATTATTATAGTTTTATTTATTTTTTATGTTTTTTTCGTTGTTGTTTTATAAATGCTCTATGACAATTGTTTAAAAAAATGTTAAATCAAAACATCCAGTTTTTTACAGTCCACTAATCGTTTCGCAGGACAAGACCTTGTTCAATTAAGGATTTCTTTGGTTGTACAACAGCCCTACCAAATTTTAATATTTAATATTTTTTAAATGTTTTTTTTTCTGTATTTTGAATAAAAATAAATGCAGCCTTGCTGAGCATATGAATAAGAAATCTTCACAGCTCCAAACTTTTGAATTACAGTGCACAGTATAATAGACTTACTGTACATTCAAAAAGCATTAATATCTTGTGTAGTTGTACTTTTCCTTTAGGATCTTTCTTAAAAAGAAAGATCCTACTTTTTCATGTAGTGTATTAGTCTTAGAGACTATTTCAATAGGAAGAATAGCACATTTGGATATTTAAACTGCTTATCTAAAATATGATCTTATTTTGCCCATCCTTTAGCAAATTCTGTCATTATATGTAATTGAATATACAGTATCAACTAATATGCATAGTTTTTAAAACTAACCTGCATGAGTCTCTCCAGTTGAAAGAACTTGCAGTGCAGGTCTTCAAAGTTCTGCTTGAAGAGCTCCCTGAGACCGTATTCAAAACATGATCTTAACCAGCACGCTGAACGCCTGCTCCTCTGGCATCTGCACAAAAACAAGACCGCAAACTAACAATGATCACAGAGCTCAATATCCAAAACAAATCCCACAACAGCGAATCTCCACTAGATGGCACCACCTCTCATCTCAAAGGATGATGCCACATGCATTAGTACAAAACAAGGAGTATACTTGACTTAATCAAATATTTTGCAAGTGCAAATACACAAATATGCCATTATATTAAATGTTATAGATGTTTGTAGGTGTTTTGATTTAAGAGTCTGTGACTCACATGTAGTAGCAGCACAGCGGCAAGGAAGGACTGTCCTTGGCAGTAACCAATTTCTTCATCATATACAGAGTATGCCTGCAGGATGGAAAATAGAGAATGTTACATTGGAATTATGGAAGATCATGCTATAAATTGATTGGTTGCATTTTAGATGATAAATGATAAAAAAAGTACAAGAAAGCGATGCAATCTTTAAAATAATCATTCACAATTAAAGGGTTAGTTCACCCAAAGATTTAAATATTTTCATCATTTACTCACACTCATGTTGTTTTACAAACCTGTAAGACTTTCATTCATCTTCAAAACACAAATGAAGATATTTTAAATTAAATCCAGAGTGCTTTCTGTCCCTCCATTGACAGCTGCACTGACAAACTTTGGTCCCTTTAAATATTTAATAAAAAGCAAGAGTCAAGCAAGCAGAGCTTCTGTTAACCAATCTGATCCTTTGATGAAAGTTTATATGTGAAATAACCTAAATTCGATCTGTTTGCCATATAAAGTGGTCGTGCCTCTACATAGAATTCGGATGAAACCGCTCAATTCATATGGATTTTTTTTACTGATCTCTTAATGAACTTTGTGGTAGTGGTAGTTGCATGGACTGTCAGTGGTGGGACAGAAATCTCTAGATTTAATTTGTGTTCTGAAGATGAATGAAAGTCTTACAGGTTTGGAACGACATGAGGGTGAGTAAATGACGGCAGTAATTACATTTTTGGGTGAACTATCCCTTTAAATATTGGCCTCCATCTCAGCTCTCAGATCTAATTTGAGCTTTCATGTATTCAAATTTTGCATTTTGTGATTAGTGAGTATAAGATGTGAGAATTTAGGTTGTTTAGCATCACTGACACCACCTAGCTTGCAGATGTTTACAGGTTGACCTACATGCCTCTGAAAACTGCTAACATGTCAGCTAATATTGTGACAATCATAAACTGCAGTAATAAACTTTGTGAGCACTGAATCAAACTGTGTAGTCAATATGAGAAATCTATGGTGCTCTATGAATGAATGTCGGTAACAGTCGGAATAAGAAGGCTGGTGAATTATTAAGAGACGCCCAAAGATGGAAACCTAACCATCAATCTTCTAATTCCCTCATCATTTGTGGCTTTCATATTAAAACCACTGACCTCATTATTTTAGGAAGAAAATCTGAGCTTTTGTGTTTTGCGTTTGTTAAACAGGTGATTTGGGTTACTGAACTTCCACCATCTTTATATGCTTTGAAAAATGTAATTGATTGTGGATGTTCAAAACATGAATACAGATTGTGATGAATCTATACATACTGTATTACTGCTTGCATTATCGGGCTGTCAATCAATTGAAAAATTTGAAACTATTCACACATTTTTCCTGTAACTAAACATGATTAATTACACACTATTTTTTTAATATATATTTTATATTGTAATGCATATTTTCAAATGAATGTAGAAACAGGGGGATTCATGATATATCACTGATACTAGAAGTGCTACTGATGCCTCTATTGAAAATATTTTTTTACAGTATAATTAAAATCCACTATTTTAAACATTTAATAGGCCTAAAACATATTATAACAACTTTTCATGTTAATAAACTGAAAAATCGGTTATCCAACCATCCATATATATAACTATAACTAGATAGTTAGAGTCAACCATCCTTCTATACCTATTATATATTATTATTAGGGCTGTGCAAAAGTTAATTGGATTAATTGCATCCAAAATAAAAGTCTGTGCTTACATAATTTATTTGTGTGTGCTGTATATAATTATTTTGCATATATAAATACCTATGCATGCATTTATATATTTAAGAATTATTTGTGCTTAAATTCTGTATATATATATATATATATATATATATATATATATATATATATATATATATATCATACATAATCTATATTATATAAATATAAATATTTTATATATGAATAACATATTTTCATTAATATATACATGCATGTGTGTATATTATATATATACAAAATAATTATATACAGCACACACAAATATATTATGTAAACGCAGACTTTTATTTTGGATGCGATAAATCGCAGTTAACTTTTGCACAGCCCTAATTATTATATCTCATCCATTGCCTAATAACATCTGGCAAAGGGACTACCAAGGAAAACTAGCCTTCAGGCTAATTTGGGTACATTTATATTTAAGAATGCTAATTAATGTACACTGTGCCTTTTCTAAAAAGTAAATAAATAAATAAAAATAAATTATTTTTATGTGCCTTCTACATATCTATCCATCCATCCACCCATAGATCTATATTCATCTTTATCCATCCATCCATTAATCAATCCATCCATCTAGATATCGTCCATCCATCCATCCATTCATCCATCCATCCAATCCTGTTTTAACATACTTTTATATGCAAAAAGGAGCAGGAAGTAGTATTTATTAATGCATCCTGCTATATACCCAACCATTTATCTATCTATCCATCACCCATCCATCCATCCATCCATCCATCCATCCATCCATCCAATGTTTCTATAAATGAAACATTTCCTATGAGCCTGCAAAAAGTTTATGAAAGTTGAAAGTTTATAAAGAAACTGGAACAAACTGGAAGAAAGGGCAAATTTAACTTTTCTTAATGGTAGGAAATTGATTTTGCAGAGCTGAAGAAGACATGAACATGAGCAGAAGAAAAGTGCAGAATCTGAGCAGAGCAGACAAATCAAAGCAAATGGCAGACAGGTCACCTGCTCACCTTACAGATCTTATGAGAGAGTCCTGCCCATCACCGCCGGTGTCTTTGAAGTAGTCGTGTGCAGGAAACGGTACGGTTAATGTCACGAGTGATGGCACTGTCCTGTGGAGATTCCTAGAAAAAGACAAGCGAGAGAAATGTCATCATAAGGCATCGCTAATATCCAATGTGTAACATCCAATATAATACCATTTAAAGACGAGTGATTTTAGTGCCACTGTCTACTCTAAAATAACAAAACAGAAGCGTAAAAATAATGACTCCCTCCATCGGTTTTTGTTTGAATGAACAGATCATCCCATCCCAAACTCAGGGCAATGGTTGAGCAAGGCTGGTCTCCATTCACTTTTCACTCCTATCCACTAGGGGGCAATGGATAGGGCATGTACAGAACACACATACACTATTTAAAAAAAAAATTACATTGGCATCGATGATTTCATGAAGAGCCTTTAACATCTATTGAACCTTTTTATTCAATAAACGGTTCATTATAGTGGAAAAAAGTTCTTTAGAGTGTTAAAATGTTTTTCACACAATGAAATTATTTTTTTTAACAGTTCACCAAAAGGTTCTTTGGGGACCCAAAAACATAGTTCTCTGTAGAGATCGATCGATATATCATTTCTCCAAAAAATGTCACCTATATTTGAGCATTTTCCCATAATCTAGTATTGGTTTTGTAATATCGAATTCACCAATAATCCGATATTATAATATGCCATCTTGTGGCCGTTTATGAATAAATGAACATCGTAACAAAAAAAATACACCGGTTTTCGGTATGAACCGGCATACCGCCCAGCACTAATACCTCGGTTGTAACGAGTGGTTATTTCAATCAAAGTTGCTCTTCAATCAGCTTGAATCAGTCGGCCCATTCTCCTCTGACCTCAACAAGGCATTTTCGCCCACAGGACTCCCACATACTGGATGTTTTTCCCTTTTCACACCATTCTTTGTAAACCCTAGAAATGGTTGTGCGTGAAAATCCCAGTAACTGAGCAGATTGTGAAATACTCAGACCGGCCGTCTGGCACCAACAACCATGCCATGTTCAAAATCGCTTAAATCCCCTTTCTTTCCCATTCTGACATTCAGTTTGGAGTTCAGGATATTATCTTGACTAGGACCGCACACCTAAATGCACTGAAGCAACTGCCATCTGATTGGTTGATTAAATAATTGCATTAATGAGAAATTGTACAGGTGTTCCTAATAATCCTGTAGGTGAGTGCTATTTTTTTAATTGTTAAAAACAGCATTGGAAGAATAAATAAATAGTGGTTCTATACATCGGTTATCGGGTACATGAACGCATCGGTAATAAAGAAAATTTAAAAAAATGATCTCTAGTTCTATGGCATCACTGCCAAAAAAACTTTTTAAACCTCAGTTTTTAAGAACGTAGTGCCTCAAGACCTGTCGACTGGAACAGGGTGTTCTTATTCCCAAAGCGCAATGTGGACAATTCGAGGTGGAAATGTATGTGTGTGTGCTCAAGAGTGTGTCCTTCAGCATCACAGACACGGAGTATGTGGATCATCCCAGAAGCTCAGCCTGTGTGTATGTTCAGAGTGTCAGAGGTTGTAAGATGAAATATGGTCACGTTAATGTTAGCCAAACACTGGAGGCCATCTAGTAAAGACCAAAGATCCTAGAGATTTCTCAGATTGCAAGATCCCCAATGCACAACTCAGATGTCTTCAGTCAAAGTACAGCTCTCAGCAGTTCAACTATTACATTGTTCTCCCTAAAAAAGCATGTGACTGTACAATTTCCAGCTAAATCATTTTGCTGCGCTGCTCTATCTAAATATAGGCTTCTTTTGAGCCTCAGAGATACTGATCACAGTTCTTAATAACTGAAGAGACCACAATGGAAACTCAGAGCTGGTTAAAGACAGATTGGTTCATAGTCTATATAGTGTACCAGCATAAATGTAAAATTACGGTTAAAAATGATGACATTTCTGCATCTCTCATACTGCGTCTCCACATAATCAAACCAAGACTTGACACATTTGAGATCGAGGATGTGAGAGGCGTCTTTGTGCGACACGTTTCGGCTTTGTCAGTCAGCGCGTGAATAAGATTGTTTTATTTACATCAGCATGATTTTGAAAATCACATATCATTGGTTCAGACTCATGCCATCGAAATTTGCTAGGAATATTCCCAAACTTGGAATACTGCGCTTTAAACTGATACCAAACTTGTGCTGAGGGGAAGCGCCAGTCAAGAAGCGAGCTGAGAAAAATGTCATTTTTCATGGACAAAGGAAAGGTACTCCTCTTAGAAAACACACAAATAAAGATCCTTTTAAATGTTTGGGATCTGGACTGGGACTGGGATGCACTGGGATCGTTCAGACGAGGGCCTAAAGGGTTAGTTCACCCAAAAATTGAAGTCAATTGAAAATTAAGTCATTAATTACTCACCCCCATGCTGTGCCAACCCCGTAAGACCTTCATTCATCTTCGGAGCACAAATGAAGTTATTTTTGATTGAATCTGAGAGCTGGATCACTCCTACATAGACTGCCTAAGGGACTGGCTCTTGACGGCCCATAAAGTCATTAAAGAAAATGTTTAAATATTCCATATGCCTACAGCGGCTCAATTATAAGTTTATCAAGCGACGAGACTACTTTTTGTGCGAAAAAACATAAATAACGACTTTATTCGACTATTCCATTACTTCCGCATGCGAGAGAACTGAGACGAGGACGTTCTCATTCGACTACTTCTTGTTACCAGCTGCTCACCGCTTAGGACTATTACCGCCCCTACCGTATAAGATGATGCGCTGAAATAGCTGGAAGCGCAAAACTTTCTGCTTACAAGCAGAGGAAGATGCGCGCTGTACATACGCTTTTCAATTAGCGTATTTTCCGCACTATAAGGTGCACTTAAAAGCCTTTAATCTTCTCAAAAAACGACAGTGCGCCTTATAATCCGGAGCGCCTTATATATATATATGGATCATCATCTTATACAGTAGGGGGCGGTAATACTCCTAAGCAGTGAGAAGCCGGTAACAAGAAGTAGTCGAAGAAGAACGTCGTCATCTCAGTTCTCGCGCATGCCCCCATAAGGAAGTAATGGAAAAGTCGAATAAAGTCGTTATTTATGTTTTTTTCGCACAAAAGTAGTCTCGTCGCTCTGATAAACTTAGTAATTGAGCCGCTGTAGGCACATGGAATATTTAAAAATTTTCTTTAATGACTTTATGGGCCGTCAAGGGCCAGTCCCTTAGGCAGTCTATGGAGGAGTGATCCAGCTCTCAGATTAAATAAAAAATATCTTCATTTGTGTTCCGAAGATGAACGAAGGTCTTACAGGGTTGGAACAGGATGGGGTGAGTAATTAATGACTAATGAATCATTTTTGGTGAATTTACCCTTTAACATTTTTGTAAAAATCTCAAAATCGATTTTTCACTTGTTTTGCCTGTAGCTCAAAATTAGCCTGAGCATGGGGAGACATTATACTCATATTTAGGAGGAGATGTTACTTCACCTGACCAGAGAAACATCACTCCACTGGAGTTCACTGTGTTCTAATTTCAATTAATCCAATGAACTTAGGATTGTACTGCAATTTCCTGTGGATTTGAATTATCTGAAATGTTGCCGGGGAAAAGATGATGAATAACAGAAGAGATCAAATGTTCAAATTTGATTAAGCTTTACGTATGTAGGTGTAACCAAAGTTTGGTTGGTTCATTTAGACAGTCAGCCCATGCTGTAAACTTGCCCATTATGCAGGCAATAAGCATGTTTCTACACCAGACCATAAAACATTATGGTCAGAAATCAGGAACTGCTAACATTTCTAGCCACATAATGTGCTCACCATGTAAAGTTTTCAGAACAACAACAATTCAGTCTAGATAGACTGATGCAAAAAACTAGATCAGATTCAACTAGAGATCCCTCTCATAAAAAAACAAACCATGAGCGCCTGGGCCGCAGACTGTTGATGGACAACCATGCCTATTTCTGTCGCACTTTAGTGTTCCCATCCATCTATTATTGTGCCTGTTAGATCAAAGCCTCCTCGTGTTGGCACGAATATGCTGAATTAAATCACTTTGTATGATGTTACATTTTGCTCCCAAATCTAAGAGTAAGTGTCATAAACAAAGGCTGGGTTGTGTTAGGTTTATTTCAGGCCAGCAGCACTTGCACAAGTTGTGTTGCTGTTCAACTAAAGCCACTCTTAGACTAGATGATTAATTGGCCTTTAAAATAGCCCTTCAGTGGAGTATTTGGGTTAACAGCAAATCAATTCAATTTGCAATTAACATTTTTTTTTAAATCAAAAGATTTGTTTTTTTTTTGCTTATTTGGAATGACTGATTAACGATGATTCTCTTCAGTATTTTAATGGATTTTTTGGATTCTTTGAAGACTTTCCTTAATGTTTTTTTGTAAAGCTAACTACTAAAAGAAAACACATTTCTGCATCCACATACAGGCTACTTGTAATACAATACACATACTACATATACTACTTAAATCCGCATTTATTCAAGTTTTAGCATTTAAAATAAAATATTGGTTAACAAACAGTTTCACAATTTAGGTCATGTTTTAGTTAAATATTTTATTTTACAATACTAAATGTATCAAAAAGCAGCATTACAGAAAAATAGAAAAAAAAATTCAGAAAAATTTCAACTATAGAAAACAGTGCCATTGGCAGCTATGAAATGTGTCTCCTTTTAAAGCATACCATTCTGAAAAATACAGAAACTACAAACAAAAATCTAGATAAATTAGTCCATAAAGTGGCCCATCCTTGCTCGGAAAAGTTACTTTCCAAAGTAAAAGTTGAGCTGTTATTCAATAAACGGGAAGACAAAGTTTGAGTTACTCTTTTGAAAAGGTAACTTAGACTTGAAAAAGTAACTCAGATATTTTGTTGTAAATGTAAAAGTATTGTGTTACTTTACTAGTTACTTAAAGTAAAAGTTAAAAGTAATCTGATTACATTACCCCAACACTGCTTAAAATTTACCAAATACACACAAATAGCTACAGAGTTACTGTATACAGTAGTTTAACTATCTGCATCAAAAAACTCAATCTAGATTATACAATATCTATTTAAAGGTGCTCTCTCTTTCAAACACACACCTGACGGGAGTTACGGACGCTTGAGGGAAAACTGCAGTACAGTACAGCAAAGACAGTGCACTAAATTCCTACATCAATTCCGGGATAGTGTAAAGTCCTACTACCTTAATGTGCTTTAAGTGTACCCCCATAATGCTCATGTTGGGTTCCTGATAACCCTGCTATAGCCATGCAAGTCCTCTTTGGACTTGTAACCACCTTGGGTAATGTTAAAGACCCTTTACGTGAAAAGGGAAGTCTAGAATCACTCTCACTATCTATATCATAATTAAAATGATTATTAAATGTGCTCATTAATATCAGAGATGCGAGAGAAAAAAGACTTGTTACTGAATGTCTAACACACATACACACTTGCTTGAACATGGACAAAATCTATGACTACAGAAATCTCACGGTTCTGCAGATTACAATTTACTTTACTTTAAAATGCAGTAATCACGATCACAGTTTGAATGTCTGACTTCTACATGAAAACCAAACAAAGCGTTCATCCTGGTAGAAAGGGTGAGTTTCCTCTAGTGTTGGGGAAAGTAATGCGTTACATTATTGTGTTACTTCTGCAATTCAGAATCGGCCATGATCTGACAACACATCATACCACTTCTGTATCCTTTCTGAAAATTTGTATTGAAACATCATACATTAAATGGATTGCTCTGCTAAAAACTGCACTAACCGACACTGTAGGAGTAATTCGTGTCATTTTTTCCGGTATGACATTCAGCTACTATTTTACATAGTTAGCACTATTTAGCGTCAATGTTTGTGGGCAGTGGCACTGCAACAGTTAGCATTAAATCCAGTTGGGATTTGGGTCAGTTGGGATTTTGGGGGGCTAATACAATGCTAAATCATGTAACTATGTACAATAACATCCTGATGTCCAGCATCAATTTAAATAATTGTGTTTAATTGGTCATTTAACAAGATCTAATATGTCATTGTTGGTGAGAATTTTCACGTGAAGAAATGGTCCAGTGGCAGAACTTTTGCCAAGCGTGTTCGAAGGTTCTGGGTTCTAATCCGCACTCATATAGTTTTTTGTTTTTTTCTCCCTCATTAAAACTGATAGTTTATCAGTGGTTGTATATCAAGCAGGGACACGTGTGTGTGCATTTTACTTTGTGATTTCACCGGAACGAACAGACTCTCCGCAAAGTATTAAGAAGTGCACGTCGGAGTTCGAAATTGGTGGGGACAATATCGACCCTGGCAAAAAGTAGTGGACATGTCCCACCCTCAAATTACACCTATGCCTATGGTTATAACTGGTTATAACTGACATTTGAAACACTGTAAATACGTCTGCCAAATGAGTGGAGAACCTGATATATTGGAGTGTTCTTCAGCAGCTTTGCAGTGAAGGTAGTAGCCATAGATTGTAAGAAGTAGCCTAGTCTGCCAGTCAATGTTGTAAGATAGAGATATCTTACAGCTACCAGTTAGAGATAGCTGAGGCTACTTGGCTGAAGAGGCACATCCACCGGCCAATCAGTCTCACACAAAGCCCACCCTTTTACCCATTTATGGATTGGCCAGAAGGTGGGCGGGGTTAGGATTTTCCAAGATTTACAAAAGATGGTGCCCATACCCCCATAAACCGTTATTCAGAAAGTCTATGGGTGACATCACAGACGCTTTGTCCATTTTTTTTTTTACAGTCTATGGTCCTTATGGACATTTTTGTCTTTTTCAGTTTTGTTTTTATGATCATTTTGCCTGTGTTAATGCCAATTCCATACATTTTGGCACAAGTGTGTATTTATTGGCCTTTTACTATTTTACCCCCATTTTCTTTAATAAGTCTATTTTACACTAGGTACACAAAATAGTTACACCTAACACTGGTCTCCTCCAGTATTCCCAGCTTTCTGTGGTTGTGCACGTATGGACGGTGGGGTTCAGTCTGAATTCAGGACACCATGTTTTATTCATCAGCTCTCCAGCACAAGACGACAATCTTCTCCAAAATGTATGATTAATATCGCTCATCATGCACTGCCTTTTTTCCATCACACCGTAAAAATGGTGACAGAAGGAATGGAACAAGGTGAGGAAAGCAAAAGAGTTTGTGTTTTGCTGTTTCACCGCTTCTGTCAGTATTTTTCCAGACACTCACAGAAAAGTCGCCATATGCATTGTAGGTTTGGGCCTCCTACCTACCTAATTCACACCATCCCACATGTAAAACAAGTCAATTGCCACCTGCTAACAAAAGGTACTAAAACTAAAGGCCAGGAAATAACCTTCAGGGAAATATTTTTCTGAAGAAACCCAAAACAGACTGGTGTGTACGCGTGCAATTCGCTTGGATGCGCCCACACACTTGTGCTAACAGCGGATTCCTGCCTTCAGTAAGCATACCCGCTTTTCAAAGATTAATTGCCCTCTCTTTCTATAATTGATGCTATGTTTATGTGGAAGAGAGGAGCCACTAAATAATGCATCCGCAGCCAGCAGCTCAGCTGCTACGCAAACTCAGGCAGAGGCAAACTGACCCACTGCTCAAACAAGCTAGTAAGATGAGAAGAGATCTAAGAAGAAACTAGTACAGGGTTATGCGGTGAATCCCGTGGACTAGATGAAGCTAAAATAGCTCTGTCCGAGATCAGAGCATCACACCAGTCTGACTGGACCTCACCTGATCTAAAGCCTGTCTCTGAGGAAGATCAGACTGGGTTCAGAATATAGTTTAGTCTCAGATTAGAGAAATCAATTATCGAGGTGGGGAAAGGATGGAAAGCAGATCTGGACTGATGGACTTAATGCCAAAAAGTTACAAACTAATGTCAGATAAATGATGTAGGTGCCTGTAACTACTTGAAAGGTTACCAAACAAAGAAGAAGGTCCAAATAATAATAATAATAATAATAATAAAAAATACAAATATATATATATATATATATATATATATATATAATATATATATATATATATATATATATATATATATATACATATATATATATATATATACATATATATATACACATATATATACATATATATTTCTCCTTAATGAATAGAAAAGTTACAGTAAAGACATTTATAATGTTAGAAAAGATTCTAATTAAATAAATGCTTTTCTTTGAACTTTCTATTCATCAAATTCATTCATTCTATTTATGAATGAATGAATAAACAAACATCCTGAAATAAAAATGTTGAAAAAAAACTATTTTCAACATGGATAATAATCATACATGTTTTTGGAGCATAAAATCATCATATTAGAGTGATTTGTGAAGGATCATATGCGACACTGAAGACTGGAGTAATGATGCTGAAAATTCAGCTTTTTTTCAGAGGAATAAATTACATTTTAATATATATTAACATAAAAAAGTAATTTTTAAATTGTCATAATATTTCACAATGTTACTGTTTTTTGTGTATTTTTTATCAAAAAATTGCAGCCTTGGTGAGCAGAAGAGACTTCTTTTAAAAACATAAAAAATCTTACCGACCTTAAACTTTTGACCGGTAGTGCGTGTGTGTGTCTGTGTGTGTATGTGTATATATATATATTAAATTATAAAAAATAAATATAATTTTTTTTTTAACAAATATTATCAATTATTAAATTATAAATATCAATTAATAGAATTTTTTGCAGGACGCACAACATTACATTTTACAGCCTCACTAAACTTCCCTTATTATAAAAATGTCAAATAATTTGATAATTCAAGAGAGACACACTCATGTGTGTCTATAATATAATTTCCTGTAGGGTTGGGAATGATAATACGGCAAATCTTATGAAAGAAGAATGAATGAATGAATAAACAAACAATACAAGGATATTCTGAGCAGAACCCAAGCATTAGGTCTTAAGAGGTACACATTTCTTCCTTAAAGAGGAATTAAAGAAAAGAAAGAATGCAAATAATGGCAGGAAAAGATTAATAATAAACAAAGACTTAATGGAAGATGGACTTTATGGACTTTTCTTTTCTCTCGTTCACCCTCCGTCTAGCTACTCCAGGAGGTAGGAAAACTGAACATGTTCAGGGTTTGCTGAAAGACACAGTACCTGAGGAGACATATTTATGTTCTGCCAGCATTGGGGAAAGTCACCCTGGACCCTGAAAAGTGCTAAGAACATCATCATGATGGTGACGTGAAAACATTCTGAGAACCTTTTGCGTGAGTGCGGAGCACAACTTGTGTTGGGTTTCGACTGTGATGGTGAGATTGTGTGTGTGTGTGTGGTGGAGGAAGGTTGCTTCCGCAGGAAGTACTGTACTTCTTTCCCCTTACCATTGTTTACGGTCGTTTGTTCTTGATCGGCAACAATGAGCGAAAATGGCATTTTGTTTTTCTTGGGGGAGGCTGATTATAAAAAGTGTAGTGAGCTTGATGAAAGCGAGTAAGAAACTGAGGCTGGGTGAGTTGGTGGGTTGACTGCAGTCCACTCCCTCACAGACGGAGGCAGGGAGGGTCCACATCCTTTTCCTTTCAATATCTCACCCACTGGGCACATGTCTGGGAGAGTCAGTGATCGCCGGGGTCTGTGTGAATACATTAGGGACTAAAGAAAGGTTTAATGAGATTGTACAATTGTACACTATATTACGTAAACAGTCTTTGTGGAAACTAAGTTAGGACACAGTGTTACGCTAAACACTTTTTCTTTTTCGTCCGATGATGTTTGTACTGAGTAACCATCACTTTAAACAAACAGCCAATGTAGCCAAGCAGATTTGAAATGTTTAATGCAGAAGACTAAAACATGACGATTTTTTAAAAATAATTAAGTAAATGTTTTCCACACTTTTTTGCTAAATAAACTCGAAGACATTTTTTTTCATTTAAATGCACCAATTAAATAATGCACAGAAATACACTAGCAGTCAGTTTTAAATTACGATTTTTTTTCTTAAAAAAATGTAAATATTGTATCTCGTTCCTCACCAAGTCTACATTTATTTGTTCAAAAATCCAATACAAACAGTAACATTTTAATTCATTAATTTAATTGGAAATTATTCCTAAAGCAAAGCTGAATTTTCAGCATCATTACTCCAGTATTCAGTGTCACATAATCGATACAGAAATCATTTTAATCTGCTGATTTGCTGCTCAATTATTAGTGCTCAAATATTAATAATGCTGATTCTTTTTATTAATGTTTGAAAACAGTTGTTTTAAAACCATGATTATTTTTTTTTGTCCAAGATTCTTTGATGAAAAGAAAGCTTATTGAACAGCATTTATTTACGTCAGCATTTCCACAATAATATTAAGCAGCACAACTGTTTTTAAGATTGATAGTAAGAAATGTTTCTTGAACACCAAATCATAAAAAAGCACACACAGTCTAAGCAGATAAAACACTTTCGATAAAAATGGTAGTTTTTAAAATGGGTCTGTAATTAAAATAAAATGGATCAAAGCAACAGATAAACCACAGCATGTTTAAAACAAGATGGAACAAAAAAAAATTGTAAAAGAACTGTTAAGAACAAAGAGAATACTGGATGTCCTGAATCCAACACAGAATTCAACACGTCCTTGACCAAAGCAGTTGGAAAAGCATCAAGACGTGTTCAATCTTAAAGGGATAGTTCACTTTAAAATAAATTTTTGATATGTTTTAGCTTACCTCAAGGTCATCCAAGATGTAGGTGTCTTTGTTTCCACAGTATTTTAAGTTTTGATATTTTTAGGCCAAACCATTCTTGTCTGTCAGTCATATAATGGAGGTTTAGGGGGTCCACGTCAAAGAACATGCACAGAGAAGTCAAAATTAAACATGATTTAATGACTCCGTAAATGTACACATTGATGGCCTAAGACCCGAAACGAGCGGTTTGTGTGAGAAAACGAACAGTATTTTTATCGTTTTACCTCCAAACCAACGTCCAAATGATACTGAAGGCACGGGCGCTTCGTTCTGCGCAAGCGCTAGAAAGCGGCGAAAGTGATTGTCTGTTGATATATCGAAACTCGTCTTCCATTGCGATTTCTGTGTATCTAAATATGTTTAGATATTCACAGTGAAGGGTAACACTTCTGAAATCTCTGTGTAAACAATGAGTGACGAACACGAGCGAAATACAAGAGGTAAAAACGATATAACAGGGTTCCCACACCTTGGTTAACATCAAATTCAAGGACCTTTCAAGGACTTTCCAGGTCCAATACCCTCAATTCAAGAACTTAATGTGGGGACACATTTTAACAGAGAGAGCAAGGTTACATCATGTATATGTAAATATGCACTGTTACAGTTTTCATCTGCTCAAACAACTAGGCAAAAAAGCTTTTTTTGCATTTATTTGCCATATGACAGAGATCTGATATTCCATTTGTCGTATTTATGTTTTGCATAAAACCGAAGAATATTTTGTACATCCTATAATTTTATCTTATTTCTACATAACTCTTCAATTATTTAGGCCTACTACTTAAATTAGGACTACATTATTACGTAATTATTGTCCCATTTTTATTTAAATAATTTAGCACTTTTTAAAACTTTTTTAAATGCCATAAATTGTGAATGACAGATAGGATCATCATTTATTTTGCATGTTTAATATTTATAAACATAACATTAATTATAATTTATGAATTAATCTTTCTAATAGCATCTACAAATATAATAGTTACCTGTCTACCAAGCTCTGACAATAAGAGATTATCCAGATAAAAAAAAACAACAATAGGCCTAACATATTTAAATGCATGGATTTGTCTATTACTGCAACTGTCAGAAATCCACCCCACCGCATGAGTAAATGAAACTGTGCAGTTCGCCTTTACGTCATCATTACTTACTGGACACCCATTGAAACTCTATTTTCAGATCTGTAGAGGACGTGAGCTCACACATGAGTTTAAAAAGAACGTACATTACGTTCTCTAGACTCTGTCACTATGGGAAAAGACGCAAACCTGCATTAACCACCAAATTAATGTCTGGGACCTGGCTCAATATAAGTTACGGGACAAATCCACTGTCTATGGACAAATCAGAGTCTGGACTGATTTGATACGGAACGCATGAATTGTAAAATTTAAATAAGGGACAAAAAATTCTTTGTAATCTTCTTTGGTGAGAAAAAAAAAATCTTGAAACTTGCGTATTCTTGGTGTGTCTATGAAATGTTAAGGTGCCATCATAGTGGTTTCAGTGAACATCATGTAAAACACAAAGTGCCTTACGCAGGAAACACTTCACTTAATATGCAGCATTAAACTTCGGACTTAACGTGTAAATGCGCGTAGCTAACGTAAATCAAGCAAGCTGGTGTGCATAGGCCACAGAATGTTGGCGTAATAACACATTAGCGGACCGGAGAGAATAATATGGATTTTTTTCAGAAAAATTCTTGCACAATATAAATTCAAGCACTTTCAAGGACCTGTATCTATGTATGTTCATTTTCAAGAACTTTCCAGGGCCTTGAAAAACAAAAATTCAGATTCACAAACTTTCAAGGATTTCAAGGACCCGTGGGAACCCTGGATATAAATACTGTTTGTTTTCTCACACAAACCGCTCGTTTCGTGTCTTAGGCCATCAATGTGTACTTACATTTAAGAGTCATTAAATCATGTTTAATTTGGACTTCTCTGTGCATGCTCTTTGAGGTGGACCCAGGGTGATCCCCATAAACCGCCATTATATGACTGACATATCCAAATTAAAAATACTGTGGAAACAAAGACACCTACATCTTGGATGCCCTTGAGGTAAGCTAAAACATATCAAAAATGAATTTCAAAGTGAACTATCCCTTTAAGTTGTAGATAATATCCAACAACTTGGAGTAGGATAACAATTTTGAAAGTTAGGGTTAGACTCATGTAAGCACCAGAGTTTCTGAGATAGATATGCTAAAATCTAAGATTTAATAAATCCAATTATGTTTCTCACAACTTGACTGTGATCAAGACTGACCACAATGAGAGGATTAAGTAGAGTTGACAGTGGAGAACAGAATCTTTGGACAGTTCAAGTTCAGTTGATTTTTTTGAGAAATCAAGTTTTTAAAGTATTTAGACTTTTGCAGAGCACTCCTCTTGAAATTTTGACAAATAATTTTGCAATAGTTGGTAAAAATTAGCAATTTATCCTTTTTCATTTTTAATCTGCCTACCTAGACTGCTTTCTTAGAGCATATACTTCTCTATTAAACCAGGGCTTCTTCCTGGAGTTTAGTTTCCAAATGAATCCGTTTATGAATGAGCAGCAAACATGTCTTTACACTCATAATCGCACATTATAAGGATGGTGAAACTAGTCTAATGACATGGTCTTTATTAAAAAAAGGCTAAATAATAAAATAATAAAAATAATTATACCGCTTAATTCTTATAATTAAAGGTGCTGTATGCGATTTTTAGCGGCCTCTAGCGGTGATGTTTCAGAATGCAACAAGAGCGCTCGTGCTCGTGTGCGTGATCAATCTCAAGAGCGAGCAGTCACTATCGGCCACACGGAGACTTTCAACGCAACGGCAAAATAATCACACAACATGCTGGAAACTAATGCCTGGTTCAGATTCCATGTTTTTTTTTTCGTCTGTTACGATAGTTACTTTTTTTGTCAGATTACGCGATTTTGAATACTAAAATCTTGTCGTGTCGTGGACAAGACACAATGTCAGACTACACGTTGCTTCCTGACCAGTCATCGCATGACGTCTTTAACGGCGCGTGATGTCAGAGAAAGCAAAACTAGCGAGTGACTTCCGGAAACGAACGTAAACAAACAATGGATGAAGCGGTGAGTGTTGTATTAGCTGTCCTGTGTTCAGAAAAACCAGACAATGGAGACGTTCCTGGATTGCTCAGCATTGCCTTTTCAGCGTGAGAAATACACGGTGTGGCGTGTGGACTGGCTGAATTGCGTATGTCTCACGGCCATTGCTCGAAGAGGACAGTATGGGCTGTCAATCCTCCAAAGAGAACTTGAGGTAAACTATTGTTTTCTTATATATTTTTACTTTTAGTTTTAACGTTAGCACCATAGTCTCTCTTTCGTTTCGCCATTTTTGAAAGTTGTGTACAGAAAAGATGTGCTCCTATTGGTCAACCTCATACATGTGACGGAACCGTTGTGAACGACCATTAAAAAAATTAAACATGCTAGTCTTTGTGTCGTGATGTCGTGAAGCATCACAGACGCGACGTAGGTTGTCTCCCACTATGACACACTATACGAGATGTATACGATTCGAATCTTGCGTCCTGACACCGTTGTCATTTACGTAATCCCCACTGACACCTACGTCAAACGGATCGTGCCAAAATCGGGCTAAAACGTGTAATCTGAACCAGGCATAATGAAAACTCCCACTGCAGGTACAATAATAACCTACTTTGATCAGCTTGACATTGAACTAATGCTCTGTGCTCGTACCATGATAATGTTAACTGCCTTTAGCCGACATGTGATGTTATAAGCCATTTATTTTCATGTATCTTTCACAATCAGCAATGTCAACACAGGTGAATGTATAATATGATAACGAAAACGGTTAGTGAACTAAGCTGAAGTTTCAGTGTATCAGTAAGATTGTAGGAAGTGACATTACTGTACTGAACATGTCTGGAAATGTGTATTATAAAAAATATGATAGTAGCTGGATGAGTGACGTTAGTCTGTAACCTAGATCAAGTAAATAAAATAAGTTACATCCTAAAGCACCGACTTTTTGTTATCCTGGAACATTCTTTTGTATTCATGTCATGTATCATGTAGTTTACCTTGCTATTTCACTAGAGTTTACGAGTTCGATCAGATTCACGTTTTTGCCTGACGAGCTTGGGCAGATAAAACTTTTTTGTTTTTTATATTTATGTGGAGTTTATGTTGGAGTCTGTGTTGTGCTGGAGGCAGGACGTTTTGGGCTGTTATCAGACTACATGTCGTCAGCTGAAGTGCCGCTGGTCGCATGGTTGACTGTATAGAGACTGGATAGAGACATGGTTGACTGGATAGAGAGGCTCGGGAGCGCGCATGCAAGTCACATCTGATGGATTTCGCAGGAAATCCGACCCGGAAACCTCACTTATAAATATGAATATTGGCCTTCAGAGGTAATAGCAAAACCTGAAAAGTGGATCATTGCAATGTGTGATTACAACCCCTTCAAACACAGGCAATAAAAAAAGGATTCATTTTATTAAAAAAGTTACATATAGAACCTTTAACAGAAACACTATATATTGTAGATAACACACAGCCCAGGTCCTCTAGCTGTTCACTTGGTTTGTGTATTGGGTAGTCCGTTCACTGTGAAATCTCACTGCTTCAAAATTCAGCTCCACATAATTGTGTATTAAACATTAACTAGGCTGTGTGCACGTTGCGTCGAGCAGCAGGTTAGAGAGACAAATTACTGTCGCTGGAAACTTGTCACTCCTATTTAGGAAACGCGCATGACAAATATTACTGCAGAGTTAAAAGCTTTTTGATTTTTGTTTTAATCCTGTTTAAATTGATGCTTTGCAAATGGGATGGTCTTCTAGCTTGACGAAACCTTGTTTAGACATGCAAAGAAAACTTAGAAAATTGTTAAATTTGGTGAAACCAGATTTTATGCCACATCAAATAAGGTCATGAGAAACTTGCAGCACTTACAAAAACAAAGACAATTCTGTTTTTCCAATGTCACAGAAAACCAAATGTTTAAGTTGGCAAAACGTAAAAACATGTACTTGATCAGCAAATGTTTTCCATTACATTGATGTGTACTTTTGACGTTAAATTTTGGATGTGCATGTGACGAACAAGTGCTAATGCAAGCGTGTACCAACAGTTTATTAATGTACTGTCAGAAATGTATACACTGTAATAAAAAAAATTTTGGTTTAACAACTTTTAAGTTGATTAAACTGGAAATAGTGAGTTAATACAATGAAGGAGATTGATTTAATTATCAGAAACTCAAAATAATAAGTTATCTGAACTACATAAATTATTTAAGTTCATTCGACAAATGGAAAAATGTTGTGATAACAAATCTTGAAAGTATTTTTTTAAAGTGTACTAGCACATACATTTACATTAAAAAGTCATTCATCACACACACACACACACACACAGACTACTCACTCAACCATTTCTCCTTACAATGACGAGTTCAAATAAGATAGGATAAGATCACATTTATTTCCTCAGTGCAGATATACCAGAATATAAATATATTATTGACAATTATTTTCTAAAACATGACATCATTACAAAATGTGTGGTACACTACACCAGTACCTCAGCCCTACACATACCAGACAATTTGTTGAAATGCTGAAGAAACAGAGAAGCGGATTTCAGCTATTTCAGTTCAAAAATGTTGTTAAATCACAAAAAAACTTTGCAGTGCTTTCAAATCCTCTTAGGCAAAGTGCTCACTCATGATAAGAAATGAAATTTGGAATGCTTTAAGGTGAAAGGCGAAAAACAATTCTCTCCAGTTAATCAAATAAAAATCGGACCCGCTTAGGAGGGTAAGATCATGAGCAATTCATTAAGGAGCCTGGCTCAGCAGTTTAACGGATTGTTAAAACATATATGAATAAACTCAATAAAGATGCCTAGCACAATCAAGATGAGGTAAAGGAGGAGAGTGTGTGTGTGTGTGTGTCCCTTAGGGAGAGAACACACACTGTTCCAGCTCAGCCCTCCATTTTCTGCGATGGCAGGGGCTGCTTGGGTCCTGCGTCCTAATATGGCACAGCGGAGAGCAAGTCATATCGGGAGATTTTCTCCCTTGAGAGCACTAGCCCTTGACTTTGATTTCGAGAACAGAGCAGTTTTCCCACAGGAAAGGAAAAAAAGAATACTTTGGCATGATAAGGAGAACAAAAAACAAACAAACAAAAAAGCTCTCTGGCATCAAAAATGTCCCAAAAGTTAAAATCCTTTCTCCAGACTTTTACCCATGACTGAAGTACCATCACCTGAAAAGCAAAACATGCAATGCTGACACCTGATTGGGTAGCATTAGAGCCTCAAAATCCATTCTATTTCAAAACGTACATTTCCATGTAGTACATAAAACCAATACACAACCCCACTTACTATATCCTTCAGTCACTAAGAGGTATGAAAGAACAACCTTAGAAGACAATATCTACAGCACCTGAAAATGAACAGATACGCATGCTTCAAGATCTGGATTTTCTCAGTCATTTATGCTGAAAACCCAACTACAATTTTGATTTCATTTATTTAGAAAGAACTGACTGGCGACCAATGAGAAAGTCATCAGAATCAGTCAAATGAGAGCAACAAATTGATGGTTTCTGAAAATTCAACCAATCCAAAAGCATGGCCGTTTCATTTAGTTTGATTCCTTTAGTTGAATATATGGACGGTTTCTTAAGACAACAGCGAGGATGCAGTCCTGGGTGAGTCCAGAGGTCCAGGGTCATTCAAAAGTCCTAAAAGCAATCAAGACGAATGCTAAAAACAAGTCCCTGGAATAGACACAAACCTTTGTTCTGTTTAAAGCGCATACACACCCATGCACGTGTGCGCACACACACAGTGCAATCAATAAAGCAATGGATGGGTAAATGGCTAAACTGCTCTGGTTCAAAAACAGCACATAGCCAGAGGACACAAGATCAAGATCTACTTTTGAACAAACAAGCTAGAAAAAAATTAAAAGCCCTTTTTCTTTTATGTGTGATATGTTCTCTATCACTCTCTAGTGAGTAGAAGTATTGCACAGCACCCTGCCATGACATGGCAGTTCAGACTTTACATGTCACCTATCAAAAGCTTGATTAAACACTTAAAGAGACACTTTTTTGAAGTCATAAGACACTTCCTCACGTCACAGTACAGTTATGAAAACTTTAACTGAAGTGACGTGGCATAACAACTAGATCCATTTCTTAACCCAATATATAACAGTCAAACTACTGGTTTTGGTGATAAAATTTGAGCATTTTTTTCCCATGGTTCCTTACAAAATGTATTTGGGAATATGCCACAGTATATAACCCTCTCCTCCAAATGAAAAAATTCTCTTAAAACAATTTAAGAGAAGGTAAAGTTAATAAATACTATTATATTAAATACAAAGAGGAATGCATACTGTATTTGATATCATAAACGGCTTACAAACTACAAATAATCAATCCATTCTACAAGTATTTTAAATCTTATTACATTTTGTGGTTCCTGTATGTATATATATATATATATATATATATATATATATATATATAAATTCCATCAGAGAACATCAATAAATATTGTTACTTTGGTAAGCTATAAGGACAAAGCTATTCGCTTAAGAAGGAATTTAACAGTACCATCCAAATGAGTGAATTTATAATCATAGTCACAGCATGAAAACTAATTACAAAGGGCTCAATTTTCAATGCCCTCTATTTTCTTGGCACCTCCACATATGAATTATGTACAGAATCTGTGTATTAGGCTTCTCAAGAGTGTCAATGATAAATAGTACAGCGCTGTAAGATGCAGTTTAATGTTGTTACGCTTTTGTGTGTGCGCGCCATGCAGGACTCTCCAGAAGCATTTGCCATTAAAGCTTTGACCTCTGCATCCAGATATCACTGTTTTAGTTGATTTTCTTCTGACCTCCATTGTATCCAAGTGTCCTAAAACACCTTGAGTTGAACACAACAAGCTTTTTTGCTTCTTGTCCACATCAGCAACCTTCACCACTGCGGCGTTGTTCATCTTAAGGGCCCAAATGCAGAATTAAGCAGATAACATCTTTACGGCCATGTGATTCTGTGTTGTGCTTAACTGCATTATGCAATATTTTAAGTGTGATTGTGCCGTTTGGACACATTGTAACCCGTGGAAGCAAACCAAGCATGGTTTGAAACTGCAGGGTAGTGGGCAAGAAAGTCCAAGAGTCATTCTGTCCAGGAGATGTTCAAATTAAACTGAAATCCAATTTGAATCAGATAAAATACTCCAAGTAGTTAAATAGACCTTTCAGAATGATTTGTGGGATGGTTAGCCTATAGAATCGGAGTTGATGCTGGGGTGATAGAATGTTTGTTTCAGCAAGGAAGTTCATCTCCAGTGCGATCAAGGGTTAGAAAGGAATCAGGTACAATGTGCCGTCTGTTTGCTGTTGTATTACTGCGTAAAGGATGATGTCCTCTGACTGGAGGCATGGTTATGTAATCCCTTCATGGCTTTAAATAAGCAGAAAATAGGAAGACCATGCAACCGTGGCATTGCTTAGGGGCTAGAGTAGAATTCTGCTCTTTGGGAAAAGGGCTTTAGAAAAATTCCAAATGTGATTGCTGAAGGTCAAGACTTATCACTGATTCATAGACGAGAAACACTGCAAATCTAGCAAACGCATTCCTCCACTGAAGAGCAGGGTAGTGATCAGATTATCCTTGGAAATCACGAGGCAAGAATTGAATATTACTAGTAAAAACATAACTAAGATTATGAGTCCGAAACCAGGTCAGTCATTGGGCTCTTAATCTTTGCAGAGTCAGAAGATCATTTTAACATTTAGTCAATAATTCTTTAGATTTTACATCAGTCTAGCAGATCCTTCTTTTCTTCCTACATTTAAACAGGCGTGAGCAAGTTAACTAGAAACAAAGACTATTGGTTACTCGCTGTGCTGACAACATGAGCAGAACTATAAGTCCACAAAGGCAGGTAAATTCACCACAAAGTCTAAAAGACCAGCTAGCTGAAAGACATGAGCTTGTCTTCTTTTAATAAGACATTTGCTGAGTGAAACTCAGTCTTTGCATTATTGTCATAAATAAAAAGTGTTTTTGCATACAGACCATATTTAATGCAATCTAAATACTTCAAAATAACAATTCTGTCTCACAGAATTGGATTTATCTCCTTTTCCTCATTGCTTAATTTATCATTGTAGCAAAAACTGCAGAGAATGATGCATCTCAAAACACCAATGAGAATAGCTCACTCTCACATAGTTGTCCACTTCATCCCTAATGACCAAGGTCAAAGGTACGTTTCTTCCTACTGGGTAATCCTGCAGCTATACATAAAGGCAAACGGACCGTTGTCATCCAACCTCATTCAGAACACCGGGACTGAACTAGGATAGTGCACAGACGCCGAAACCAAGCTTCAGGATCCACTTAATTGTCAAGGCCTTTGCCATCAACAAATAGCTCACTATCTTCCCAAACGATGGTGTTACACATGGCACACAGGGCGCGGAGGCACTGGTGGATCTCCTAGGGCTTCTTGGTGTCGGTGCGTTGCAGACAAAGCAGGCAGAGGCGCTTGAGGCCTTTGCGGAAGCCGCTGTTAGACAGGCTGTAAATGAGACAGTTGCAAAAACTATTGCTAATGGCCAGCCATGTGGTCAGGAATGAGGCAATGGCATGGTGGTATATCCCTGCGCTCTCCAGTAAAAAGTAAATGATGTAGGGAAGCCAGAGCAGGTAGAACACACTGGTGATACGGAAGAGTACGGTGGCGTAGCGTTTGTCTGTGCAAGCTTGCTCACCTGGCTCCGGATCCTGTGGGCCAAAGCGAGCCCTTCGCTGACTGATCTGCCGAGTGTGTTGCCGACAGATCCGAAAGATGTGGGCATAAGTGAAACAAACCGTAAAGGCAGCTGGTGCATAGAGTGCCGCAACAATAAAGGCGGTAAAAAGGGGCTGGGTGTCCCAGGAGGAGCACGATTTAAATACGTCACCATGGTATCCCGGCTTACCCCAACCAAAAAAAAGAGGGCAAAAAGATGAGCGCTGAGTACAGCCAAATAAGGGTAATGCAAGTGCGAAGACGGCAGGGTGTGACCAGAGCTGTGTAGGAAAGAGGTCGGGTGATGGCAACATAACGGTCAACACTAACGCATGCCAGAGAAGCCATGGAGACACTTTTCAACACGCAGACCATGTAGCTGAAGACCATGCAGGTGAGTTTCTCATTCAACCCCTCCAGATGTTGCAGAAGAGACAAAGAGGGGATAAGACAGCTGACCCCAACCAGGAAGTCTGCGTATGCCATAGTCTGTATAAAGGAGCTAGTAGTATGGTGGCTTAGTAGCGGGGCACAGTGGAAAACAAATATAACCACCAGGTTCCCAGAGATGATGAGCACTGTCAAGAAAAAAATAACAGCTACTTCCAACAGGCAGGTGTTAAAGATCTGAGAGTAGCCAATGTTCAGCAGGCAGAAGGGTTCTGTGCTATAGTTCAACTCAGTGGTGTTCATCTTGTTCAGGGTGTGCTTGGGCACACAATTGGGGTGCTAGTTCCTTGGGGGCCTAGCTATGCAAAGGCTGCCTACAGTACGGCTGCCCCTGATAAGACATGGGGAAGTGTCCGTGCCAGGTGCCTTTCATATCAGCAGCAACATGAGTTGCTAGTCCTCAGCATCCACGCCAATCCTTTCACCAACACACACACAGTGACAGTATCCTGGGGAGTCACTACAGTTTCCTACTGTGGGTGCAGGTGGTCAGTCTAGCTTAAATTCGGGATGAAACCCCAGCAGCAGTACAGGACAAATAAACCCTCTTCTTTTATCAGTCCCCACCAGTCCCACAGAGGCACAGCTGTGCCTGAGCAGGGCAGGCAGCTGCCGGCACAGGACCTGCACAAGGAAAAAAAGCAGAGGAAGCGGAGTCCTTGCCACTCTGATCACAGAAGTCCCAGTCACTCTCAAACTGTCCTTAGTCCGAAGTATCGCGCACAGCGAAAGAGCTCTGAAGATTCCTCACAAGAACGTAGTCAAATTGTTTATTCCTACAAATCCCAAAAAGGAGTGATGTATTTGCAGAAACTTCAGTTGTCAGTCGTCAATCGAATGAAGAGTGGGGAATCTCTTCAGCACGTGCCAGGCTCCCAGCTCCCTCACATCAATGAGGAGGAAGTACGTGTGATCCAAGATGAAGAAACAGCAAGTGGTGATTGGCATTTCAAACGGAGAAGGGGCTCTCCAGAGAGGAGCCAGTGTCTGGAATGTAAATGAAGGATAGAGTGGTGTGATGCAGAGAGCAGTCTCTCTCTCTCTCTCTCTCTCTTCTGTGGCACTGATGCATTCTGCTCTTTCCTCCTCCCTCCCTCCCTCCTTCCCTCCGCTGCAGCAGGAGCACTCAAACTCCTCCCACCCTTGGCTCTAGCCAGTGAGCAGATGTCGAAGCATAAGCAGAGAGAGGCATCCCCTTCCCTTGTCAACCCATACACTCCTTCGCCCCACTCGTATCCACCACTCAATCGCTTACAAATAATGTTTAAAAAATGCTTTCCCTTCAGATTTTTTAAGACTCCCTACAACACTCTTTCTACTGTAAAACTCATATTACTTGCTCTGTCCTACCTTTTCCTTCTATTCCAATCACAATTCCAAATTAACACGCCTCCCACACACTCTCTCTTCTCTCTCGCCTATGCGGACTCATGCTAAAAAAGCAGCAGAAGGTCAGAATATGTACATTTACAAAGACAAACACATTTCTTATTAGATCAACTGAAACATTTCATGTCATCTTACGTGAAATTTTACCCATTTTACTCAGTGTTGTGGCTCCCATTTACGTAACATTTCAGTGTTCTTCGATACACTAACACGGTAAGTTAGTTGCATCCTACATGCTAATTTAACCCTAAATAGGCTCTAAAGATGGTGACATAAGAGATTGGCATGTAGCCAACATCAATGTATGTGAGTAGTCGAAATACTATCGTGATATGACTTGTGCCAGTCTGGATTTAGTTAAAGTCGGCCACACAGATTCAATGAACTCTAGGTGTTTCCCTAACACAAAAGTACCGGTTTCCATTTATATCAGTTTCTATTCCCTGTCACCATGGTAATATTAAAAACCAAAGCACCCTGCCAGTCTCCTTTCACTCTGTCACTGCCAGAATCAGTGAACACACACAGTCCCCACTTTCATGCATCCCCTCATTTCAGGCACGCGAGAGGCTAAAAATAGGCCCAACTTGAAAGGTGGGAGCAGAGAACACTGTGCTCATCCATTAGGAAGAGAACAATGAGGAGGAAAGAAAGAGATAAAGAGGAATGGAAGGGCTGAATGCATGATGCATATTTAATTTGACAAAAATGAAGCTGTAAAAGTCAGACCTACAGTTTCTTTAAATGACATGTCGATCACTGTGGTGGACCACTGAAATGGCCTTCCCACAAAATCTCAGCAGAGCACCAACTCCAAACCATATGGGTTAGGATGCAACTTAGCATATTATTTAATTAATTTTTAACATATTGTCCAAAATAATAACATTCCACTTGCTCTTACTCAACAATCGACTCATTAACAGCGATGTTGCAACCAATTATCACAATGGATAAATTTCTGTCGTCCATTTATTTCCAACACGATACATCCGAGGTAAAAATTCTGTCCAGTTTGTTTTAACATTAAGACATAACAACTATGCTCTATACCCCCATCCCTCACACATCCTTGTTTTTGTACGTGTCAAATGAAATAGGTCATCTGACCTGACTAAGGTCATCTGCTAGAGTGGAAGATAAGAGAAAAGGCTGTGCCCATAGTGATGGAAAAGTGTTAGCCAAGTCCAGCCTGACTCAGCTGCTCGGTGAAAACACAGCGAACACAAACAACGCATACTCATTCCTTCATAGAGTGAGACAGCAGGTTTGGTTTATATCAGTAGTTCGCAAAACGCTCAGCCCCACAGACCTGGAGTTCACTGCAGTAGCAGAGACCTTCTGTATAGACCACCACACAGTCTTCCTCCATAAACCCTTCACAATCCCCTGGGTCTAAGCCATTCAGAGTGACATTAACCCCACAGAGCAGAGACACTCTTTTTGTACAGACATGTATGCTACCATTACCTATATTAAAGGTCTCCTACTGAACGCAGTCAAGCTCAAGACTATCTGTTCCCTATTTTGTTAAGTCACGCCTGGCGCTGAGACGGATTTTCATTGTGGCGTGTTTCAGAATTCCGGTACTTGAAGTGCGAAGAGGTGCAGGCCGCCGCAGACTAACAGACCAGGCTTTGTGTTAGCCGTTTGTTTTTATTCACCGCATGGGGTGGTGTGTGAGGAGCGTCTAGAGAAATCGGTGTGTATGTCTGACCTCTGTGTCTGTGTTTATGGACAAGGGAACATCTGGTAATAGTATGAGCCGAAGAAATGCAGACCATCAAACATGTTCGGTGCGTAGAAGAGTGAAAGAAGGCTACAAAAAAAGATCCTTGGTACCATGTCGATTGAAGGCGATCTCATAAAATATACTTATCCCATTGACAAAAATAGAAGCGATATGGATGGGAAAGAGTGATATAGGCTCCGTGCCAACTTCTGATTGCATTTGTGACATCACCACTGAAACCATCACGTAACACAAGTTTAGAGCCTATTTGGATCAATTTAAAGCTGAACTACAGTCTCAAGCTGGTCTTCTAGCTGGAGAACATTAGATTACCCTGTTCAGGATGAAAACATCACCACGTTTGCGCATTCTTCAGGAGTTTTTGTTAATTTCTAACCTAACCCTAAAGTATTAAATGAATAGTAAAATATTAAAAGTTCTGTCATCAATTACTCAACCTAATGCCATTCCAAAACCGGTGCTGTGTGTTTGAATAGTTTGTCCTTATAATGAGCACCAGTGGAGACCAAAACAACTTTGGAATAGAGTTGTCAAAAATATTGGTCGATATTAATGACATATCTGAAACAGTTTCAATACTCCTTTTCTGCAGTCTCATTCAGTCGTCCTATCCACTCCTGGTTGAATAGTGTTGGTGAGTTGAATAGCACTTATTCGGGGTGGTTAATCTGTCTGATTTCCTGATTCGATTACGATTATTGAAGTCCCAATTCGAATACAGTTGATTTTCGATTATTAACGATTCTCAATTATTGATTTTCCATTTCACAACATTAAACGAAAATATACTAGACCAACATATGATTATATTAGCAGCAGCAACATTTTGGTATTAATTGCTTTTTATTTCTTTGATATTTAATGAAAATGTAATGATGGTTAGTGAGGACATGCAAACATGCTTGTTGTCTACTACTTAGGCAACCCATTATCTTTAAATTATGTTTTTTTCAAAAGTAATTGTGTTTCATTATATTGCAAAGGCACCTGGTTCTATTAATTGACAGCATTAAAATGCATTTTGTGATGAAGTAAGTTTGGGGGACTTGAAGGGCACCCAATTCAGAGAATCACACAGAAATTCAAAAGAACAGCATTTATCTGAAATAGAAAGCTTTTGTAACATTAAACAATACCGTTCAAATGTTTGGAGTCTGTCAGAATTTTTATTACATTTTTTAGGCGAAAGAAAAAAGAAATCTATAATTTTATTCATCAAGGATAAATTAAGTTGATCAAAAGTTACAGTGAAGACATTTATAAATTGTCAGCACTTAACCGAACAAGGAGGGTGTTTGGATCTTGCGCACCATCACATCTCTGTTCCGCTTCCGTGCTTCAGAGTTCCGTCTTTCTGCGTTCCGTCAATATTATGTTGTTATAAAAATATATAAAAAATGTTTGTTTTTTTTTTTGTTTTTTTTTGGGAAATTCGATTTTTGACATTTGTGAATTCGATTCTAGGATCGTCCACATCCGCATCGCGATGCATCGAAGAATCGTTTCTTTTCCCCACCCCTAGCACTTATATCTGTATTTTTCAACTTATCGTATTGAAGTTGAAAATTCCAGTTTCGTGACAAAATTAATTTGGACCCAACTGACTTTTATTGTATGCACATATATCAAGACTGCACGATATAACATATATGGATATCACAATGGGTGCATCTGCAATAATCACATCGCAGGATGTGCGATGTCAAGTTAAGGATTGTAGTTGATCAGGGGCCTCATTTATAAATGTTGCGTACGCACAAAAGAAGGCGTACGCCGCTCTATACGCAATAGTTGGTATTTATAAAAAGCAAACTTGACGGTAAAATGTGCGGTCCTTCACGCAAGCTCTGACCCAGGCGTACGCACAAAAACGGGTGAAATGAGAAATGGCGACACCGTCGGCAGTTGGAAAAAACACGTGAAAGTGTGTGAAACTGTAGACCGTTGTGTAAAATAAATGACTCTCATAAATAACACGAAGACTTCACAAAGCAAGTCTTACAATTAACAGCCTACACGAACACCGTTTGATCGATCTGCAACAGAAATGCAAATTAACACATATTTCCAAAAAGTGAAATATGTTCTGCAATAATATTGCATGTTATACAATTCATCCTCATAAATAAGATGGTAAACAAAACGAAATAATGTACAAAACTGATATTCTCGCCAATGTGTCCGTCTAACGGAGCAGATATAGCAATTAGATAGTCAGTCAGATACATAGATAATAAGGGAGATATATAGATAGATCGATAAGTAAATAGATGTATTATTTGTCCACTTGGGGAAAGTTGTTTTCATAGTAAAAATGTCTTCATCAGCTACGGAATCATGGTATTCATGAATTTGCCTAGTTTGCTTTATTTTTGATAAAATAACGTAGGCTATGACGTATGTCTCACCCATTCAGAAAGCTGCAAGAAATTACATTTGCGCTGAACTATTTCCCATTTCCAAGTAGATTATAACCGACATCTGTAGCTTGTCAGATGCAGAATTAAACGGATGGAAATAAAATGCCCCATCACAATGCATAATGACGCACAATAGCTGATCTTGCGACTCTTAGAAGATGTGGCGATTAAGTGGCGACTAATTTTTGGCATTAGTAATGCCCACACTGTGCCCTCCAAACAACATTTTCTCCTCTTTCCACCTTGTAAACCAATAACTTCTACTTCACATTGAGTGAAGTTACGTTTTTATTATTTCCTCTCCGTGTTTAACATGATTTCGCAATCAATGAATATTAACTTGTGGGCGTTTCAAGGACTATTTATGGGCAACTGTGGCGTGACATGAAGCCGCAAAAAGCTGCGCTACATTTAGAATTGATCGTGATTTATTAAGGGAAAATGCGTAGGATGTGCGTGTGCACGGTTTTATAAATCCGAATATTTCTGTGCGTACGCACGTCTGACGCTTCATCTGTACGCCAATTCTGACGCAAATCCTACGTAAAGTTTTATAAATGAAGCCCCTGAATATGTTTAGTCACTCGCGTGCTATTTTCTGTATGCACACACAGTAACAGCAAAGACAGCACATGAACATAGAGTAGTCTCGACAAGTAATCTTGTAAACACAGACGTTTATGTGTTGTAAACAATTGAGAAAGAAAACCAATGCGTACCATTACATTGGATCTGTGCATATCTTCAGAAATAGAAAATGATTTGTGTAGCTTTAATGATGAATGTATTAATGAATGAAGATGAATTGTATTAATTAAATATATTTAATTTATACAGTGAATACTATATGCAGTGTTATTTGATCATTCAATGTTTGTACCTGAATACAGATTTAGCCTACCTGAAAAACAAAGCTTATTTCAATTGTCTCTTTGTCTCTAAAAATGTCTAATTTAACCATTTCACACCCAACCAGCTGTCATTTTCATAAACCTCACAATGTAACAGCACTGGTACTATACCCGTCATGGCGGCCATGACTCCCATGGCAACAAGTGTAAATAAATGAAACATTGTTGGGGTTAGAAAGAGTGGCAGTACTTGAGTAATACATGGAAAAGGTGAAGGCACTTGTTAAAAACTAAATCAAACTTGTCATCACTCAAGCCCTGGTGTTAAGACATGTCATGTATTTATGACCCAGCCCTGGTGAAAATCAACCCTCATCTTACTCCAGTCATCTGGCCCTGATATTTCAGAGGGAGGCCTGTCTCTCAAAACACTGGAAATACTATATTTCTCACTAAAATGTTTATTAGAAGCAGAGACAGACTGTTTCATCAATGTCACTTTGTTGCTTAACTTGCTGTAAGCGTTGAAGTATAGCAGCCTGCCAGTTCCGTGATAACAACTCAAAATAGAAATGTGGGCCTGTTCAATGCCTCCATTGAATTAAACACAATGGCAAAACTCTGAGAGCATGGCTATTCTTTGTATAACGCTTTTAAGAAATGAATCACCATGGTTCCCAGGCATCAACCACAAACGCACACATACAAAGCGAAGCATAAGGAAGATGGGAAGCATTTGTTGTGTTAAAAAATATATCATAATTTGCCTGGTTCAACATCTGTCATTACTGAAAAAATATTAGCGTCAGCTGTAGCTCCTGAATTGGCTATAAGGTTATAAAAAAACTATCATTAATTACTAATTATGCAATGTGAGAGGAACTGTGTGGCTTGCGGTTTAGCTTTCACTCAAACCCTATGAGGGATCGGCTTCTATCATAGAGCAGAGCCCTAGGAGGGCAGACGGTGAAAAGTGCAAGTCTGTGATAACTAGCTGAGTGGAAACAAGACCTCAATATAAAGGATGTCTGAGAGTCAGCTTTGCGAAGGCTGCAGCCAGGTCCATCTTTTATAATCTCCTCTCACAATAGAGCAAGTGTAAATTTAACAATGCTAAAAATAATACAGTACATGTAAAATAGTGTAACTACAATAAACAATAACTAATAGAATTTAAATATATCCACTAAACAAAAATATAAAAAAAAAACTCAACACTTTTTTGCCCCCATTTTTCATGAGCTCAAACTCAAAGATCTAAGACTTTTTCTAGGTACACAAAAGGCCTATTTCTTTCAAATATTGTTCACAAATCTGTCAAGATGCTGATTAGACAGCATTAATATTGCACAGGTGTGCCTTAGGCTAGCCTCAATTAAAGGCCACTAAGGCCTTTCCACACTACTGTGTTTTCGTTTAAAACTGAGACCTTTTGCTACGTTTGTACCTCACTGTCCAGACTAAACGCAGAAGTTTAGAAACGCTGCAGATCCGCTTTGCGTTTTGAATCTCCAGAGGGCATTTTAGTGAAGACGGGACAAAATGGAGGACTTTAGAAACGATGGCGCAGAGGCTCACGTCTCGGCTCTATGATTGGGTGATTGGGTGTATGATTGCGTGTTCTTCCTGATCGTCAGCCACCGTTAACACCGGCACACGCATGCCCAGTGTTGCTGAAGGGTAAGGTTGGGTATCGGTTAGGTTTTAATCCGATACCAGTACCTACTCGGTATTTTTTAAACGGTTCCGGTGCCTAAACGGTTCTTGAAACGGTACTTAAGAAAACGAAACCGCACACACTTTGTCAAAAAAAAATAATACCCCTTTATTTACAGGGCCAAACTGGACACAATATTAACTTACAATATAAATACAAGTAACATATGGTAATAATAAATAAACCAATATAAAATAAAAGTTATATTTACATAATATCAAATAAAACAATATTATATCAAACAATGTAATTATACTGGAGATTAATAGAGATTACTACCAGGGTAATATAATATCGACATGGCTACAGGTTCCCATGTTTTGTCTGCTTTAACTAGTCATGTTTATTGTGTCATTTACTAGTTAAGCTCTTAGCCAGTTTGATATTTCGTTCCCACTGCGTCTTATGCGCAGCTTTGAGTAAACATAATAAGAGAACGTCTCTGTGTTACCCATGTTCTCTGAATAGGGAACGAGACGCTGCGCTCGCTGCCAAATACTCGCGCTGCTTTTTGGCAGAGAACTCTGAGGAGCAGATGATGCGCGGGCTAATATACATATGACGACGTGAGCGTCAAGGCGAATGGTGATTCTATATCCATAGACAATCGTTATTCTGACGTGTAATTTTTTCAAACATTTCACGTGTACATTTCACGTGTGTTTAATCCTCTCGCGTATCAGAACGTATCAGCTGACGTTCCGGGAGTCTCCTGCATATTGATAACGGCTCCCGGATTATCGCAAATTAGTTAAAATCTCCCGGAATCTAGTGCGAGCGAGCAAGTGCACGTGCGAGACAGATCAGACAGTGCTTCAATAAACCGTATAGTGTGCGCACGTCGGAGAGGGAGACAGCGAGAGACTGCGTGTGTGCGCCTCATGCCACTGCATGCCACAAGCTCAGGCATCGAAATCAGGCATTCTAAATTTTCATTCTTATTCAGTCTGGTTACTACCGTTTACGTCAGAACCGGTTCACCTATTAGAACCGAGTTTCGGTACCCAACCCTATTGAAGGGTAACGTGATCGATACGTGGACGGAGATCAATTCTAATACGCAGATAAAACGCTCGTGTATACGGAGATCGTATTTGTTTTTATTCTCCTTTTTTTAAACAAAAACACAGTAGTGTGGACGGAGCAAGGTTTTTATTTACTTTCTGGGTAGGCAAGTTTCAATTACAATAGAACCCTATGGAGGAGTGAGACAACTCTCAGCTGTAATCAAAAATATCATAATTTGTGTTCCGAAGATGAACGAAAGTCTTACGGGGTTGGAACAACATGAGGTCAAATAAAAGAACTCTTCACTTAATTGGTGCCACATTGTTGGATTTGACCATTCAGAGAAAGCTCAGAAGCATCCCCTTTACAAGCAATTTTCCCTAACTCATGAACAAAGAAATCTTTGAGAATTCACAGTATTCATTCAACTCCATGTGTCGCAAGAACTGACAAAGCCTGCTCTTGTCATGACCAATTATTTCTAAACACAAATGATAACTCTGGATCACTACATAAACATGTGCAGGTCTTCGGCATTGGCAGTGTTGGGCTCAGGACATTTTCATGGATATTATTTACTGTTATGTACCATATGTAATATAATTCATGTAATGAAACTTTGTGTACAAGACATACAAAACCAAGCCATAATAGTGACGAATGGCGGAAAAGGAACAAGTTGAAGTTTTGGATGAGTTTCTTTCTTTAGAAGGCCTTTAGTGATACAAATGTGGGTTTGTTTAGCTCAGTATGGCTTGAGAAACTACATATACGTGCAGGAGCTGCTCAGCATGGCTGTTGTCCTAACAATCTCACACACACTCAGAGGGTACATCAAGTTTATTTGGACTTTGGGTGGGTGGGAGAGAGGAACATCTTGAAGCCACCTGGGACCTCAGTGCTGCAGGATGTTTTCTTTACATAATGACAGCTGACATGGCATTGCCCAATTAAATCACTGTGAGAGTAAGTAGCTTAAAGGGTAATTTCAGCAGTGGGGACATGAATATGTATTGAAAGTGGGTCATACGTATTTTGGTCCTATTTGACCGATAAAAGGAAGAAAATGACTTTCTAGTGCTTGTGGATTGTAGACAACAATCCCCATAGTGCATTGCAATGCTCAGCTCCGCAGGCCACTCCCACTACTCCACCCATCAATGTAGACTAGAGTTGAGCTCCACTCTACGCTGACTGCCTGGATATCATTTTGCACAATGAAATCAGATAATGCACGTGAATATAATATGACGACCTAAGAGCATCAAGGCGGCGCCCGCGCCATCAGTCATTGGATTGGCGTGATTCTATATGGGTTTCAGACAATCGCTGCACTTATGGTGTGTTCACACCGAACGCGAATAGAGCGTCAAATACACGTCTGACCGCGTCTTCTTAGACGCTCTGAACATTTTACCCATTCGCGTCTGCGTCACTCGCGAATAAAAAAACAAACAACAACACAATTTCTTTCTGGCATACGTTTCCATCAGTGTCTGAAATAAAAGATATTGCTGCTCTGTACTTGTTGTGGAAGTCCCAAATACGGAGGACAGCCAAACGCCGACGCGTCTGGGTTCACAGCACCATCTAGAGGCGAACTCAACTCTGTGAATTTCACCATCTTCTCCAGGAACTGCGCCTGGATGGCCTGTCTCTGTATGCATACGACATAGTAACATATTTCAGGGTACCCACAGACGGCAACAATTAGCATCTCCTCCATTTTCGACAACAGTGCGCAACGCTCGGCGCGAATGATGCGTCTATTCGCGTCTCCGCATTGACTTTGTACGTAAATCCTACTCACACAAACCGATTAAATTCACGTTTGTGTGAACACACCATTACTCTGAAGCGTAAATTTTACACGTGAAATGCAGCCAAACCTTGAAGCGTTTTGTCTTCGGCGTCTTCATTAATCCTCTCACTATCAGACATTCTGGGAGTCTCCCGCATATTGATAATGTGTCCCTGATTCCCGCAAATTAGTTAAAATCTCCAGGATTCTAGAGCGAGTGAGCAAGAGCACGCATGCGAGACAGTTGACTGTGCTCCAAACCATATAGAGCGTGTCTGAGACGAGAGGGAGAGAGCGAGAGACTTTTGCTAATGACACAGAGACCCAGGCACCGACATTTTCATTCTTATTCGGTCTTGGTTATTACCGTTTACGTACCCAACGCTAAAGGTAAATAGCGGATTTCTGCTCATCTCAGGGGAAAATGAGAGTGTTGCATGACCATTCAATAGTATAACTGGATTGCTAACAATGGAAATCTTAATGCAAATAGGTGGAGTGTTCCTTTAACTCAAAAAAACTGCAGCCTTCGTGCCAAACTCAAGCAAGGCTTGAATTTCAGCACAGGATTGCAGGTATTGTGCCTGATTTTGCTCTTTCCCATAAGCAAGGAATTCCCACAAGCATTCATTCACTATAGCAATGTGGGTTAAAGAGTAAATAAATCCACACAGATCAACAGATCAAGTCAATTAAGTGAAATCTTGCTCTCAGACCGTAACATCACAATCATGCTATACCGTGCTTTCTCTCCTTCTCCCTCTCTTAATAAGACACAAAAATGGCTTCACATCACCACATTGTTTCTGGAGCAGCACACTTTCGCTCGTGTTTAGAATCAGTGATGCTGTTTACACGAAAGACAGTAGCAGTAAAATGTTTGCTATTTTGCTTCATACTTGCTATTAAAAACAGCATTTTAAACAGCCTCTATCCCTTACCGGTTCTACTTTGTGTAAGGGATAATTTACCACTGCAAAATGTTTTTTTGGATCAAAAAGAGAAACTGTTTGGCTTGTAGTTTGAGGTTTGATGAACAGCACAAAATTAAACCTGACTGCACTATTTTCGAGTAAAATTCAAGTTTATCACACTTTTGTGGGGTTAGCTTTTATTAAAGGTCCCCTGACATGAAATTTTCACTTTCTGAGTGTTTTTTTAACATCAATATGAGTTCGCCTAGCCTGTATATGGTCCCCCAGTGGCTAGAAATTTTATTGGTGTAAATTGAGCTTTGGCAATCTTTCTCTGCCTTTGACAAAATGAAAGCTCAGACGCGCTTGAATCTCCCCTGTATGACGTCATACGGGGGAAAGGTTACCTCCCCTTTCTCTACTCTCACCATGAGAAAATGAGCTAGAAAGTACGAACGCGTGAGCACTGATTTGAGTTTTTCTTACTCTATTTGAGAGATTGCTTACAAACAAGCGAAGCATGGCAGTTGATCAGTGTTCGGATGTACAAATGAACACAAACGTATTTTTTAGTTCCTTCATCCGAGCCGCTGAAGAAACAATGGGTAAATTTTATTTTCTCTGGAAATGCCCCGACACAACTTCCCAAAGTTTTGTATGGTCCAAACATTTCACAGACGACTGTTTCCTCAACTTGGGCCAGTACAGAGCTGGAATCGATCGAGCAACCAAGCAACAATTTCTGATGTGTAGCCTAATTCTTCAAGTTCAGACAGGTAATCATTCTCTCAAAATCGTTCAATATTGTTTATGCATCAGTAAGTCAAGCTAGTGACTAAAATATCAACTTCACATCTTTCTTTTAGTAGGATGAAAATAATCTTACTTAAATTGTGAACAAATACAGAAAGCGATCATAGCGATCTTTCCACACAGTACAAGTTTAGTACTCAAAAATACCAGAGATACCAGAGCATTCAAAAACAGAATACTTCATTTAATTGTATAATTTTAAGGCATTTCTGCAATAATTTCCAGTTTATATGCAGATTATTCATTTGTTTAACGTTCTACAGACATTTTTTAATGAGATTTTCTTTTCATTCTACAACTGTAAAAATACAGAATATGTTTACAGTAAATATCTGTATTTAAAAAACAGAATTATTCTGTAGAATAATTTAAGGTTTTTTACTGTAATTTGATGGTAAGTGTTTGGCAACTTTGCTGCCAGACTTTTTACAGTTTTTTTTACGATTGTTTTTTTTTTTACACGTATTTACCTTAAATGTAACGTTTCACAGTAGAAAAAAAAACATAGTTTTAATTTTAATTTTTAAAATTAAACTTAGTCTTAATTTTAAATATGTGATTTTTTTGGTCTTTTTACATAGAACTTACTGTAATTTAACATTCAAGCCAATTAAAAAATAATAATCCTGTAAAAAAAAACATAATTTCTCTTAATATGAATTTACAGATTATTACTTTTATTTTATGGTTAATGTTTTTAATAAAAAAAATCTGTATTTTAATGACATTTACACATAATGTTAAAAAACAGAAAATATCTGTAAAATAATAAAGTACATTTCTGTGAAAAAAAAACTTAACTCGTGAAATCAATGATGCACGTTACACTGCATAACGAAGCTCTTACTGTATGTACATCATCGTGTTTGCTTTTGGTGAAAGCATTAGAGAGAGTGCAGAAACTGCATTGCAATAAGATTTTGCTTCTCACGATCAACAGACTGTCATCTGCTTGCTCAAAGCTCATGGCAACATTTTATGTGATGCGAATAGATTTAAATACTTTAAAAAACTTCTCACGATTTGTTAATATTGATAGCTGTAATAGTAAAACATATAATAGCTGTAGTAAGTATTTGAGAGTTTCACATAATATGTAGCTATTTCATATGCAAGCATGTCAGCCAATAACAGCAGTGGGCGGTTACACTGAATCCAACAGCAGACACGCCCCTTCAAACAGAGCGTTCAAATCATAGGCTAAAATCAGGCTAGGAAAAATGCCTTTTATTTGTAAATTATGACTATTTTTGATCTAAAAAACATACTAGCATTATAAGGGAAACCCACGAAACATTATAAAACAATAAAATAACCCCATGTCAGGGGACCTTTAAATGTGCAAACTATTTAGGTGAAAAAAAAGTCTAAAATAGGACACAAATAGGACAAAATAGGATATTTTGAAATGTAAAATACCCTAAATTTTCAATTGTAAATGCTAGCATTATGTCATTTATTGTATCAAAGTATGCAACTTCTTCTAAACACATTTAACGATGTTATTAAATTATTATTGAAATGAAAAAAAAAAACTTTAAATGAGCTCGACAACAGCAAACGTATTGTGAAAGCAAAATACGTAAAGAAATATCCAATATCAGCCAATACAATTACATTTAAATAAATATGTTAAATAAACAAATATCAGCCAATTTGGTACCAATATATTGGGCATCCCAAATGTTTCTATAATATTTGCTTGCACACACATATATAATTCTATTTCTATGAAACAGCACATGATTTTCATTTCATTTCGGTTATATTTATTAATAATTTGTCACTACATTGATTTCTAGGAAAGAATAATTTTCTAGAGACTTTTTCTGATGGTAAATTTTCCACATAACCTTTTCCATTTCACCATTTGTATTGCTTTGTTATGAACTGCTCTGAAAGTCGCCTCGCTTATTTCACTTTCAATCACCATCTCTCACCAAAAAAGCACAATTTGCGCTCGCTTCTGTCATTGCAAATCACTGCCAGCGTGAACGTCCTTTGACTTTTGTCCAAAGGGTGAAGTTCAAGCCTTTTCTAGTCAAATAAAATAAAAGAAGCCATAAATGAACACTGTGAAGTGCAGTGAAGAGCAAGGCCTTAACAAGCGACAACCAGCTTTCACATTAGAGACAAATCACATTAAGGCACAAATAGGACAGGCTACAGGCTCACAGATTTCAGAGGATAGTGCTCTTCAATGTTGTTTGGGAAAAGGACGAAACTTTAACACAGTAAAAGCTCCTGTTTTCATGAAAATAACCAAACCACTGTAAGGCACCTCGGGGACATGGTGAAATGATTGACAAGATACAGTACATTGACATGCATCCCTCGGGTTAAAACAAGGAGTCTTGTAGCACAGCTATACATGCACATACTGAGTTCAAATGCAGAATGGCTAAACAGGAAGACATAGTGAATACACGATGCTTCTGCTGCGTTATTTATGTTCTCTAAAGTAAAGCGTGTACGGAATAACCACGCTTCGAATGAAAACACCAAGGTTCAAAACTTTTGCATTTATTTTGGATGCAGTCACATTGCATTAACATGTAAACACACACTGATCCGTGTGCAATGATTGAACAAACATTTTATGTTCCTACGGCTTCCACAGATGATAATATAAAAGTCTTGCTCGTGCGGAAGATATAATTTACTTTTCTCTCCATTTACAAAAAAGCGTCAGTTGCTTTGAAATATTGGGCAAACACATTTTGTATGAGACAAGAAATGGGCACTGTCCTCTTGTGTCCCAAAACCCTTTCAAAGCCCAAAATATGATAAAATTATTTTTGTGGGGAAATATAATTAAACTTTACATGCTTACTAAATTTCGATTGCTTTCCATGTTCAAAGACTTTGCATTGTTTCAAGTTTAATGCACTTTTAAGGTAAAATGACTAAAGTATCGACAAATAATCGATAAATCGTTAGCAACCCTACTCTGAATAGACAAAGAGATTTAAGAAAGAAAACAACCCTGCTTTTTCATTTCACATTATTCAGCCATTAACAATCCAATGCTACTGCTAATCATATAAAACGCATCAGCCATTACTTGGCTATAGAGCGGCTCTCAGGATCTCTGGGCCATCTCCATCCATTAATGTAGAGTAGGCTACCTCATGATAGAGTGTCATGTGTCTTCTCTCCTTTCTTGTACAGTGGAAACGTAATTATAGCCTTTTTCCAAGAAACTGTTTTGACGTCCAAACCAAATTCTTTGAATCTGGAAAGATGCCGCTTTATATCGAAATGGACATTTGTTGGTCAGATTAAGTAAAGTATGTACTAATTTAATGCTAAAAACTGTGAACAACATTGGCCTGTTGGAGACATGATGCATTGAGCTGTGGAGCTCATTAGGATGACTGAGAATTTCAGTCTGGCCTGCAACATGTACTGATACCATCCCTATCCTCTTGTCTCCTATCATTTCCTGTGGCCCCTGCAGTGCAAACTTGCTTCAAAAGTGTCCAAATACAAAAGGAGATGTTTAGATTAAAGATGGGGTCACATTATCAAAACCAAAGCAATGAATGAAGCACAGCTCACATGCAGTCATTTTCAAACCGCCCAGCTTTCTGTTCATAAACATAGCAAATTCATTTGACCAACCTGAACTCTTCGCGAAATCTGTGTGTGGAAATCTTTCACCCTCACACAACCTGATCGTGTGGATTCCTATTAAAGGGCACATATCATGCAAAATCCACTTTTTAGCCCTTAAATGCATTTTGTTGTATATTTGGAGTGTTTATAAGTACAGAAAAGATGAAATTATTCTCTTCAGGTGCTTCGTTTATATCTTTATATTCTGTTTTGGTCATATTTTTCAACCTGTTCCGATTTTTCTGTTCTCTATTACGTTTTTTGAACAATTAGGTCACAGTATTTGCAGCGGAACTGACAAATAAGGACATTCGACTACCGGTCCAACACTTCCAGCAATCCGCCATTATTATTTCTCGCTCCGATTTTGTAGTCCAAGCTCAATGATGCAGAAGTTACGAGAGGGCAAGGCAAATGTTCGGTTGTTGGATGTAGTGACCTGAAGCACTTCAAGGATCCCCACTTCAACAACCTCTGCCAGTATAAAGGATTTGCCGATCGGGTAAATTCCTTCTATCATTTAGCTGCTGTGTTTTCTGATGCTTTCTAAACGTAAGTTATCATTTTATTATCAATACAGATTTTAGTGGTAAGATCAGACCGCAGTCATTTATTTTGTTAGCGTCATCGTCTTTTTCAAATCGCTCGCTCTGGCTCGAATATGTAAGGCTTGATGGACAAGTCTTCCGTTGCTGACATTTTGTTAATGTGTGAATAAAAATGTTCTTTGAAGCTATAGTAATTGGATATCTCTTATCAAACTAAAATAATGGCCGAACGCGAGAAGTTGAACCGACCGTGAATTCACCGACCTGGAGAGCGGGCAGGGAAAGACGCAACTTCTTTTTATTTAAAGGGGCCTCATTGTAACGACTTGCTCACAGAAGCACATCAGAAAAGGGGTAGAAAAGGGGCCTGTGGAACTATAATAATGAGGAATTCAGACCCAAACATTGCAGTTATGCTTTATATAGACCACAAATGTATGATATATAAGTAAAAATTAATATTTAAAAGCATGATATGTACCCTTTAAAATGACTGGACTTTACAACATTGAATGCACATTTAGATCCATATTCAGATTTTATTCTGAGATATTGCTACTGCAATATTTCTGTATACGTGTAATACGCCTATTATGAATACACAAAGACCTGTACATTCTTAAACTGGTAACCTCATCTAAACATACTGGAGATGCTCTTGCCATTTCTTAGAATTTAGTCATTTCTGACAGTATTTTAATCATCCCAATTATTCTCAAACAAAAATCAAAAGTACAACAACTTTGAAAAGTAATATCACATCTCTCCTCAACAAATAGCTTAAGGTATAAGGCTACACAAGGATAGAGGTATAAAAATTATTTGGATGAATTATTAATTGAATTATTCATCCAAACAAACAAAATACTGGTAATGGAGAATGCAGCATTAGAGTCACACCTAAGCTTTTCCTCATTTGATGAGATGAGCCTCTGGTGCAAAGAAAAGGAGGATGGGAGCTGAATGCCTACCTTAGTGATAAGTGTACGGCTACTCCTCCACCAGATGGTCATTGTTATGACACCCAGCCAGTAGCTGCCACACTTCCCCTCTCAAGGCCTCCGGGACACCACTGCGGACCAGCGCCGGCAGCTGTTTGGGTCGCACAGCCAAGTTCAGATGCCTGATCAAACATTACAAAACCAACAGGGACTCATGGTTACAAATTATGTACAACACTTACATTTTAAGACAGTCCATGTTGTGTCTGCACTGTGAAACAATGAGGGTATGTTTTGTGTGTCTCATTTCAATCAAATCTGGTCTCTGAAAGATCGTGTTGATAGTGTCATTGAGTTGCTGTGAACTCGCGTGCAGCATTGTAAATTTGTTGGAGAATTGACCCTTCGCTGAAGCCCCGCCCTCCCTAGTTACTTTTGCGGCTGGCACATCTATTACAGTGTGTATGTACTAGTGTCAGACATTTCCCAATGAGATAATTAGTAATTTTTGGCGAACATGTGAAATATCTGAGAGAGCAAGACAAAAGGGACTGCAGTATTCCATTCGAGGGATATATCCACGCCATAATACGAAACTGATTAGAGAATAATTTCTTAAAAATTTAAGCTAAGGGATTTAGTCCCAGCGCAAGCAGCAGCCGCCTCATATGCTGACCATTCAAATAATCCTAATAATTATAAAACAAACAGCTTATCCATAAATCTTGTAGAATAAAGCCCCGTTCACACTACACGCTGACGCTGCAGGTCGCCAGTGGCTGCGCTGAAGGGCGTTCCCCACTACTGGTAGCCTAGTAATGTTTGTGAGTGACATTCACGGATGTTACTCTATGTTAGACAACAAATGCGTTTTATTGCCACTACAAACAAATATTTTGGAAGGAAAAGTCTAAATATAAATGGAATCGGTACATAAAATGCATAATATTAAAAGTGAACGAGAAACAGTGAGTGCTCTTTGCCATCGCGGCTATTTAACTGCAGCAAACGTGCAAATACCGGTCTATCTGGGTTCCCAAAACCATTCAGTCACGCGAGTCAGTATGGTGAATACCACTGTATGTACACAGAGATATATCATCCATTATAGGACAGTTTCTGACTGCTAAAATGAGCTTCTCGTTCAACTTGCCTCGGTCAGACTCCGCACTGAAGAGTGACGCGCTCCACTGACTTCACTCCTATTGGTTGTCGCTCGCGAAAATCGCCCTTAATTTGCATAAAGTTAAAATTTTCTCAACTTTGTCGCATCGCTGGACACGCCCCACTGGTCACCAACGGTCGCGCGTGTCGCCGGAAGTCGCCCGCTCACCATTGATAATGAATGGTATCGCGTCGCTTGGTCGCGTGTAGTGTGAACGGGGCTTAACACTAACACCGGGAGAGCCGCGATCGGATTGGGTTAAAGTCACTTAGTCAGGGGTAGTAGTAGGCCGTCAATAAACAAAATGATGAAATTTATGTTATGAAAAGTATGTCAGTGAGCCTCCATCTTGTCTTTAAACGTCTTATTTTATGTTAAAATATATGCATTATGACCAAAGAACCGTCAATATTTCTAAGCAATAAGTGTTTTTGTTAATCATGTCGACATTTAGTTGTGAATGGGTCTCCCACACTGCTTAATTATGCCCATCATTTCTCCCATTGGCTTTTAGATTTTCGGAAAGAAAACAATTCCACTCCCTCGTCCAAACTTTTAGGATACCAGGTATCAGATTTGTATGATCCATACGCACAATGCTTCAGCATGTTTCCCTCGCTCGAAAGCTTGCCAGATCACCTGCGCCTAGTTATAGTTGCTAAGACACGATTGGCCAGTGGCGGTTTTCGGGCGTGGCTCAGCGAAGGGTCAATTGTAATGAGCATTTTGTCCGACAACCGAAGCTGATTAATCGATTATTAACCATTAAACAACTATATATGTGTTTATAATGTTTGTGAATATTTCGATTTATTTATCGGTATTTATTATACATATAAATTTAGTTTAATAGTTTGCAATTATGAGGTTTACATGTTTTTAGAGTAAGGCCAATTTCTCTTTCATGAAATTACTTCCTCTTCTTGGACAAGTTCTGTTTCTGCATGTCGTAAACTCGAGGGCGAGGCTTCTAAAACGTGAGTTTTTAGGGGCGTGATATTTAAATGACGATTGTTTTCAGCCACCGCATTTATCAAATTATGATCATTCGTATCGAATAGGATTGGCGCCATACATGTTTTTGTCCATACAATGAAAGTCATTGGAGTCCAAAACAACATTTTCATGTATAGTGACCTATTTATACTGTCTGAGAAAACTATTAAGCAGAATATTAACCTTACATTATTTCAAAGGTTTGGGGTTGCTAAGACTTAATTTAAGATTTAATGTTTTTGAAAGAAGTCTCTTACACTCACCAAGGCATTTATTTAACCAAAAATACAGTAAAAACAGTAAATATTACTGCATGGAGACTATATAAATTAGAGATACTTGTTCTGCCACACAGGCAGAAGTGACATTCTGATGTGTAATTTCTTCCATATAGGACCTTTTACTAAAGATATGCTTATATAAGACCATGTTAACCTGCTAGAGGCACAATCTCTGAATGTGGTCTGCATGTGTACCAGCATTTATTTGTATTTGTTTATGGTATGTCTTAAATGTCGCTGGTGCCCATTTCTCTTGCTGATTAAAAGGAAAGTGCATACTTCCATTGTGTTGTAGTGTGCACAAACCTTCCTTCAGGGATTTTTACGACTGATTTTACTCTGCCAATCACTCAAAACTGACAAACTCAATTGGGATTATAACAGCAAACTGTTTCCTCTAATAAGAACTTTGTTCAGTGCAACACATTGTTTTATTTATGAAATGTTGTTATACTGTCATAAGCGCGAGACATGTTGTGTAAATACAAAGTCAGAAGAACCGTTTTTTTTTTTTTGTAGGAAATAGCAAATGTGTTTTATTAATGCGATGTACAAGAGGCCCTTGCACCAAATGTTCTCGAACTGGGTATTTAATGTATTTAAATTTGTATTTGTATTAAACTTGACCAACCAAAACATTTCATGCCACACATTTTGCATTCGTACAATTTCATGCATAGTAACCCATTTTTAAGCAGATTTGGAAAGTTTGAAAAAAATTGTTTAATGTTTTTTTTTATCTAAGTTTCCTATGCTCACCGAGCCTACATTTATTTCACTAAACAACTTTTCTTAATATAATTTAAAAAGTAATTTATTTCTATGATTTTCCAGCAGCCATTACTCCAGTCTTCAATGTTAAGTTAAGTTGACAGCATATCGTTATTATAAATACTAAAATTAGATAGATAAATCAGAAGAAAAAATGTATTTACTAAATATAAAAATAAATACATTTATATAAATATTACTAGATAGTTAACCAAAATATTGTTCCAAAGCTGTAAGGCAAAGGCAGAGTTTATTTATATAAAATATTTCATAAACTATGTGCTTTCCACAGAAAGGAATTAAAATAATCACAGTAAGTGTTTTTAAAAAATATATTACAAGCATATTTATTCAAACTTTTAATATGTTAACTCTCGATCACTCCCATTATTTACCCGAAGCATGACTCGCACTTTATTTACACTGACAGTAGTTTTCATAATTACGGTCATTTTTCCAAACTAGAGAATTTTAGAGGTTTGAAATGGTATGAAAAATACAAGGGTAATCAATACGCCAATTATTTTAGGCAATTCATTTAAAGGGGCCATGAAATTAACATTGCCTTGATCTTTTGACATTTAAGTACCATATAGATATACATTTGCATATGACCGCCTCCAGAGCAAGACATTGACGAATAGTTATACATCACACCATAGGCCCCACCCACTGTCACTTAACCGCTGACGTTTGCCTAAACCGGACGTGAGCGCGACAAAAGCAAATAGAGTCATTATATTACCTGATGCTGTCTACACTGGATACGGTATACAGATGTGTGTTCAGTTTCTGATGGACTTCACACATTTGAGTCTGCCAACAACAGGACAAGTGGAAGACTAAAAGAACAATCACTTCGACTCGTCCATTTTAAACAGCTTGTTTGTGACTCTGTACAGACTCGAGAAGGATCCCAGAGTCAGAAACAAGTGTATTGTTTATTTTGAGAGCGTCCCGTATCGTGTCAAAGGATTATATGTTTGTTCAGAGCATTTTCTTTTGTAAACAAGGGACAGTGTAATGGAGAGTTCGCAAAGAAGCTTTAGTTGAAGCAGCAACTGTATTGAATCTGACATATCACCAACCAAAAGCGTGCGTTGATACTGTTTCCTGTGCAATGACGTCAAAATGAAGGTTGAAAATAATTGTTTTTTCTGCATATATATATAAAAAAACGTAATTAACATTGTGAGAGAACGTCAATGAACATATTACAAGAATTAAAAAGCCATGTCATGAGTCTTTTAACAACAGAAAGACTGTAAATCGCAGCTTCCAAACAAGGAAAGCCAAGGGCTAAAAGAGGAGGAAAATTAGGGACTAGATGCAGATGTGAGCACAAGACACACAAAGAGACAGCTGTGTTCTTCAGGGTGCAGAGACAGTCGCAAGCCTGTAATTAAATTCCTGGGGTTTTTAATTGAATTCATCTCGAGGTTTTGATTAACAACAATAAGAGTAATGGGAGCGGGAAATAATCTTAATAAGACCCTTATCTGTATTTGACCATTCCCTCATTCCCCCAGTCTCTGCTAGTGCTCTACATTAAAATATCTCTCTCATTTCCCTCCCATGAATGGCTTCTTAAATTAGAAATGGTGTGTGTGTGCATGAAGAGATATTTTTATGGTTGGAGATAGAAAAAAAAAAGATTGTATGGGATGGGAGTTTCTTGATTTTCGGCCTGTTTTCTAGCGCTTCTCTGCATAGAAGGCATGCGGCAGCAATTCAACACTGTCAGGAAGAAAGAGTAATCTAAATGTGCATTATGCTATTGTGCGACTATTAATCTCTGCAAGAATCTGTACAAGCTTTGCATCCGTGCCACGGCTCGTAAACAACAGCATTGTGGCTCAAAAAATACATTTTCCAGCAAATAGTTTCATAAATACACACCTGTGGCTAGACTTAAATTAACACCTTACAAAATGCAAGGAAATAAAAAATAGATGTCATACCTTTTTTTTTTGGAAAAAAAAAAGATTTACATTACACGAGAGCAGATCTTAAAGAGATACTCCATTTTTTTTTCTTCTTAAAGGGATACTCCACTTTTCCTCCAGAGTTAAAGGGGTGATGAACTGAGAAATCAAATTTTCCTTGAGCTTTTGACATCTAAGAGGTCATCATATTATAAGAATATCCTGAAAGTTTCAGAACTGAAAACGTCCTTGTTAGTCCAATAAAAGCTTTTATTGACACCAGCCTCAACAAACGCCTCGTTTTTAAAAGTGGGAAATAATGACGTCAGAGTTGTTAAAACACCACCCCCGCAGAAGAAGATCAACGCCTGCTTCAACACGGCTGGTTTAGCCCCGCCCACCGATTCGCGCATTACACGCATAGCTAAGTAGCATAACATACATGCCTAACTCGTGATGACAAACCGGATCGAGCAGAATATTGTGCAGTGCCTGGTTGTGGAAGACGACAGTCACTGCATAAGCTTCCTCTGGATTCCAATAGGACTGCATGGATAAACTTTATTTTTAATGACGTTCCAGCTGATGAGGGTAAAACATCGTCGTCTGTTCGCTTCATTTCACCGAGGATTGTTTTGTAAACAAGACTGGATTTGCAGACTGATTAAGAGTAAAGAACATGCTGTGCCGCCCATATTGGATCTGACAGGAATTGTACAACACACGGACTCTTGGTCGAACATGTATGGGCGAATTCGGTTGCCATTTCACAACATTGGACGTTTTCCCCACGTGCACCGACGGGTGAGTTTAACTCATTATAATATGCAAAACTGTTATCCACTCACAGCAGTGGGCGTTTATTTCCAAGTCTTCAGTGCACGCCCATAAAAACCGAACCGTTTTTCAGGTAGGCTCACAACTTGGGTACAAAATAGCCTATTACTTATTCATTTTGATATTTTTGAATGCAAAAACCAAGCGAACGTCATAAATTGACCTCGGACAAAAATATAATAAAATTTAAAAAGCCAGTTCATGACCACTTTAAACTGTTGAGTTTTCCCGTTTTTGAATCCATTCAAGCCGATCTCCGGTTCTGGTGGTACCACTTTTAGCATAGCTTAGCATAAATCACTGAAGTGCACAAGACCATTGGCATTTCTCAGAAAAAAAGACCAAAGTGTTTCGATATTTTTCATATTTAAAACTTAACTCTTATGTAGTTACATCGTGCATTAAGACCGACGGAAAATGTAAAGTTGCGATTTTCTAGGCTGATATGACTAGGAACTATACGCTCATTCCTGCGTAATAATCAGGAAACTTCACTGCCGTACCATGAGTGCAACAGGCGCAATGTTATGACGCAGCGCCTGAAAATAGTGCCCGGCTTCCAACGTGACCGGGACTAAGTTTGAGTAGTGGTCGCGCCTTCTGCACTCATGGTACGGCAGTGAAGTTTCTTGATTATTACGCAGGAATGAGAGTCATATGATGCAATCATCAAATATATGCATAGTGAGCATACGAGACTTTCAAAAAACCCAAACGAGACTTTCAAAAACCCCAAATTTTTGAACGGTAAAATATTTTTGCTAATGTTAGTTAATAAAAATGTTCATGTTAGTTCACAGTGAATAAACTAACGTTAACAGATACAACGTTGGAACCTTGGAAAATGTATTAGTAAATGTTTAGATTAACATTAACTAAGATTAATAAGCGCTGTAGAATCATTGTTATTCCTGTTAATGTAGTTAACTAATGTGAACAATTGAAACCTTATTGTAAAGTGTTACCAAAATAGTAATAATACAAATTTTCAGTTTGTATTTTCTTCATACATTTCAACCCTAAGCCTTCATTTCCAATTGTTTACAAAGCACTCACCATTTAGACAGTAAATCTCCCCAAGTTTCCAGAATTTTCGCCACATTCCTTAGACACGTCTCCGGAACCACTCAATAACGGCTCATCGTTATCTGTGAGGACAGTGGGAGAGAAAGAGACATGTTTCTGAAGTTCAGTACAATCTTCACGCATGCTAAAGTATATAAATTCCTGGAGGACTCTTGAGGTTGTAAATGACAGCCGGAGGGCCGCTCACCTTCCTCCTCATCATCCTCAGGAGGGGAGGGCACCATAGAGCCGGCCGTCAGGATGCCGGGGCTCGCCGTGGTCTTCCTCCTCTCTCTCTCCGCCTCGCTCTCTAGACTCACCACTTCATACAGCGTGTCTGAGTTACTCTTCCTCTCCTTGTTCTCCATCTGAGAGCAGAGTGAAGGCACCATAACACACACATTTTTTACAAACCAATGTCCTTGTCTGAAAACCTAGTGAAACCTAGTCTTCCAAAATGGCTCAAATTGTTAAAAGCAGAAATGTGGTATTTTATCCAAAACTTGAGTTTGTTAGCTTAACTGTACTTAGCAAACTCAGTGGGTTTTGTGGCACATGTTTTTGATTTCTCCAGCAAAGAGCCCTGGTCTGTGCTCGTCCTCACCTGTCTGAGTTTGAGATAGTAGGTCTCGGTGTAACTGCGTTTGCTGAAGGGCCAGAAGAGCCTCTCGTTGGGTGAGCAGACTCGCACCCGTGTCTCCAGCAGGAACCTCACGGGCTCCTCCACCTCTGTGATCACCAAGTCCACCGCCGTCGTCATGTACATGAACTTATCTGAGTCACACAAGTGAAACAGCAGCAGACGTCATCAGTGTACTCGTATTAGATGAGTTCATGCATGATGTCATTCACAATCATTTCTTGACTTCCAATAAATGTTGTCTAATAATACTACAAATGTGCATTAGTTGTAGTTGTTATAAGAAATATTAAGTAATAATAATTAAATTACAAAATTATTAAATTATTGAATTACCAAATTATTAAATTACCAATTTTATATCAAATTATTAATTTTATAAAATTATTAAATTACCAAATTATTATTAAATAAAACTACATTTTATGTGAAAAGAAATTTGCATTTAAGGCAGATTACATTTGTAATTACACATTTGACCCATCCCTCACACCTTAACCTACCCTTAAACCTACCCATACCACCACACCTGTCCCTAACCTTACCCATAACATACCTCAAAAGCAGCAAAAGTGTCCACAATAATACGTTGTACTTATTTTTCAAAGCAAGTACATAGTACTTAAAGCCACTTAATATAAAGTTGGACCAAATTCTAAATAAAACTACATTTTATGTGAAAAGAAATTTGCATTTAAGGCATATCAAAGCACCAAATATCAGGAAAAAATAAATTATTAAAATTATTATTAGCATTTATATTATTAAAGGCACAATATGTAGTTTTTTCACCACAAGAGGGCGCGGTTTCCAACAATAACAAAGGCGTAGGTTTATGACGCAGTGATGAGCTGAATGATGGGACTTGCTGTCAAGCTGATGGATCTAATAATGTTTATGGATGAGTGCAAACATTCATGTTTTTTAACATTACAGTGGAATGAAGGAGGTCGCGATTGCTAAAGAGACAGATATCACACACGAGTTTGGCGGATATAAAGGAATAAGGACATTTAATTCTACTGAACTAACCGCAAGTTTTTGATTACTCACACAGGTCAGTTTATTAGAAAAATTAAAACTTGTGAGGTAACACAGCACTGCTTCACTTGCACTAGCGCTACACTTAGACGCCATTTAAATGTTTGTTGAAAGTTATAATGTCATACTACGTGTTCAATCGTTTGCTGTACGAAACTAGCAGTAACGTTAAGCTAGAATCAACATTAGAATAACATACTGACCATATTCTAACATTTCATCATGTTGAGCTAACGTTTTATAACATTGATTTGTTTTTATGCACATTTGCTCACCTGTCTAATATAGCTATCAAGTCGTGACTCGTGAAGCTCTGTCAATTCCAAGTTAAGTCGCGGATGCGGAGCTCTCGGCATCTCAAAAACGCCACGCTGATATTGATCCTCATTTTAGTTCTCCTTGTTTGTCCCAAAGTCTGCTTGCCATGGTCTATGTTTGAAAGAAACAAGAACTGCGTGCCGCTAAACGTTACGCACTACGCACTTGTCCACGTCTGTCGCCATGGTTACGCCATGGCTATGGCAGTATGAACGTCAGTAAACCGAGGATAGCGCGGATATTGCGTCATTGACAGGCAACATTTTTTTCCGAGACGGCCACTTATTTAAATTGGAATTTCTCTTAAATAAAAAATCTTTGGAGACTTTTGGGATATTGTAAGTACACAACTGCAGGAAATATATCACACTGTGCAAGTGATTTTTAGATATTTTATTACAAAATTCTTACATATTGTACCTTTAATTACAACTATGATTTTTAATCAAATGTATGAAAGGTGCCAAGTGTTTTTTAATTATAAGGTTATATGCAAATAAGATATATATTTCATAAAAAAATATATATTATCAAATATTATTATTATTAAACTATATTTTGAGTAGCACCTATCATACATCGAATACAGCTTAGAGTACTTCAAACTTTAGGTAAAAAAAAAAACTTTAGAAAATAACATTTAAAGTGACAACATTTAAAAAATATAAAAATAAGAAAAATAACGGAAATAAAGGAGAATAAAGAATATTATAAAACAGGTAGTTCCGGTCCTTGATTCTGATTGGTTGAGCTTCGTTCGAACATAAATGTATGGTAACCTGTATTGCTTTTTTGTACATCAGTGCTCTAATCTGATTGGGCAGACAGCGCTCTTAAAGTGTATTGAAGATATTCTCTGGCAAACTGAGCACGAGTATGGGTCCGTACCTTTAGGTGTCTCCTCATTCACGGCCTGAAACTGAGGCGTGTTGGGATTCCAGCTCCCTGTGATGATGTAAGACTTCCCATCAGAACTCTTGCCCATTGATTCCTAACAGATGAGCGGAGGACAGGAGAGGAGAGCCAAGAGAAAGAGAGGATAAAACAAAAATAAAGTCAAACAATCATGAGTTCACAGAAAGCAGTCCCAGCCAAAATCCTAACTGCTGATCACTGGCAATGCCAACAGAACTAACATGATGGAGTACAACACTTCCAGACTCGTGAAAACATCATCACATGGGCCAAGCAAAAGCTGTTTCACAACTGAAATGTTACACCATGTAGTTGTAGCTATAGGACGCAGTTCAGGTAAAACATTTAGTCTGTCCCAAAGAAACGTTTGGCCTCTGGTCTACATGTATCCTTAAAAAATACACAGATTTCCAGAGAAATTGGAATGTCTGTCATTCATAAAATTTTACAAATCAAGAATACTGCAGACTTTCCTAAAAAAGTCAGCAAAGGATATGCAGGTAAAAGTCTACAGATCCGTTCAGGGACTTGAAATTATGTAACCTGTTAGACTCATTTGGCCACAGATACTGTAGATAGATAGCTTTATTTAATGCCATGTCAGCATTTAAGGCTATTTACATGGCAAAAAAATACAAATATCATATAAATACAATTAAACCAAGCAAACACAAGTCATATTATACCCTTTTTGTTTTATTAATTTGGCTGAAGAATTTATTTTCATTTCCTTTTCTAGAAGTGTATTAGTCACATTTGGTAAAATTAATACAGAACTAATTTAGAATTTTTTTATTTTTAGCAACAATTTGTAATTTCAGATGTGTTAATTAACATTAAAATGTATTTTAACATGACAAATTTACAAAATTAAAAGATAAATTATTTTTTTAAATTAAAAACCTGTGAAAACCTGTTAATTGGTGGTTAGAGTAGCATATGAAAAATAAATAAATAAATAGATGAACATTGCATTATATGTAATTTTACTTTACAAAACACTGTTTTTGCAAGTAATGTTTTGAATTACCATATCATTTACAGTTTAAAACAGAAAAAGGATTCCAGACGATGAATAGGGGTTTTATCAAGCGTAACGATCACTCATTTAAGTTTTATAAGCTCAAATTCTCTACTGCTCTGTTCTGTAACACATGTTTGTGACTCTCCTGTTCAAACTCGTTCATCAAAATGAACAAATCTTTTTCCGAGTTGTTTGGTTCATTCAACAAACGAAACGAACGAACTGACTCAGAAAAAGATTTGTTAATTTTTTGATGAACGAGTTCGAACAGGAGAGTCGACAAGCGTGCATCACAGTACAGAGCAAGGCGAGTGTTTGTGCTTATAAAACTTAAACTTTGTTATTCATTTATTAAATGAGCGATCGTTTCACTTGATAAGACCCTTATTCATTGTCTGGAATCATTTAAAGCTCTTTGAACAGTTTGCACTGAAACTGTCTTTTGGACCTTGAACCGTTTGGTTCCCACTAGAAGTCCATTATATGGAGAAAAATCCTGGAATGTTTTCATCAAAAACCTTAATTTCTTTTCGACTGAAGTAAGAAAGACATGGACATCTTGGATGACATGGGGGTGAGTAAATTATCAGCAAAAGTTTTTTTTTAAAGTGAGCTACTCCTTTAAGTCTTCCTTGGTTTACCTCTAAAACTACTTTTTGGCTACCAAAATATCTAGCAGAGTATAGTATATAGGATAAGTTTGTACAATATTTCCCTTCATATTTTCTGCATATTTTCTGCATAAATATTTAACAAACAAGTATTTGTTTCACATTTAAATCAAGTTGATCACTTCTGGTGTGATGCATTTTGAATAGAATTTTTTTTCTAACCAGATGGTTCATAAAGAGAATGTGACTTGAATCATATTGTAGTTACGAAATTCGTGAATTGGTCAATTGCTTTGAAATTTATTTTTATTTTTTTATTATTATTTTGCCATATCGTCCAGCCCTACGGATTAGTTGAGTTAATCTTAAACTTAGCTGAAGGTTTGTCTAACAGCCACCTACCAGGTCGAGCAGGTGCATATCACTGTTCTTTACGTTCTTCCCCGGGCTCAAGAGCAGACCAAAACACCTGAAACACAAACAAATTCCTCACTGCAACAGAACCACAGAGGAACTCCACATATTAACTGTAAAGCTGCACGGTCACACACCCATCTGAGTGCGCAGGAAACATATATAAACAGAAAAGCACAGCTGTGCATTCAGGAAGGGTTGGCTTCAGTTCAACACAACATCAGTCACCATGGAGAAAAACCATCGTCCATTTTCTCATGGCCCGAAAGAACACTTGAGCTCGGAAAACACATAATTCAGTGCATGTTTATCATTAATAAGTGAATTATTGGCTGTAATGGGAGACACGGGGCTCTTCTGGATGAGGATGTCCACTCAGTGGATAGAGCCTGTGTAAAGCACGTACCTCTCGATTGCCAACTCTTTGTTGGATGTCTGCTGAACGTAGATCACAATCTTCTTGTCCATGCCTGGCCGCAGTTTAAAGCTCTGTCTGTCCTTGTCCTTTGATACGGCACTGATGGACACAAAGAAAGGTTTTAAAGGCTCCCTAGGGTGAATCTTCCAAATTTCACCTCAAAATGAAAAGATTTAGTTATTATTTTGATGACCCTTAAGCATATTTTCAAAAATATCTGAAGAATTTACATTATTCTCAATGGTGATTCTCATTACTGTTGCTCATCATTACCGATGCTCATTTCCGTTGTAGAACATTTTTTTTTAATAAAATGATAATAAATCGAAAGTTTGTCGAAAGTTATGTGACATTTTAGTCAAAAATTATGATTTGTTTTTATTAGGATTATAAACGCGATTATAAAATTTGATTGTTTTTAGTCAATTGCAGTTGATACATTTTGTAAATGTTTTTAAAAGAAGTCTTTCAGTCTCACCAAGGCTGCATGTTTTTGACCAGAAATGCAGTAAAAAGCTGCTTAAAGCTACACTGTGTAACTCTTAGTTTATTCTTAGCTAAAAACACTTAGTTATTTCAAAAATATATGTGCTTATTAATGTATACTACATTTCAAGTAATAAAGTATTCTCGTGAGTGTATAATATGCCATTGAAAATACATACGAGTAAGGGGTTCTAATGTCGGTCGCCATGTTGCCCCTCCATCTTGAAAGTACATTAGCCAAAGAGGGACATACCCGTTAATTCAAGCTTCGCCTTTTGCGTTTATGTTTGAGTTAACACTCATAGACAAGGTAGAACTGGAAGCCATGTTAATCTTGGACGACATTGGCCACCGTAGAAGTTAAAACGAAATCTGAATTGAGAGGAACAGAAACTAATATTCACTGGATGGTCATATACCTTTTCACCGCTAGATGGAGGTAAAAATCACACAGTGTAGCTTTAACATTTTTATGAAAACCCTGATTCATATTTGCATTTTCTGTGCAGAACAACGGATGTAAATGTCTTTTACTGTCACTTTTGATTTATTTGTGTCCTTGCGGAATAAAAGATTGTTTTAATAAAAAAATAAAAAAAATCGAAATATAAATGGCAGTACATATATATTTAGAATAGTCTTAGCAAAAGCGAAGACCAAAACTAAATCTTTGTAAAACTGAACGCGTCTCTTGAATCCCAATGGAGCGAAAGGACCTTTCAAGGTAATTCTGTCCATTTTTCCTGTTGTTGTTATCCAAAGTGACTTGCAGTCCATTTATAACAGGGACAGTCTCTCTGGAGCATCAAGAGCTCGTGCTGATGGAGACATTGATGTTATTTTGGGCACTTTATCCCTTTCTTTAAATACTTTTCTCTCTTTTTGCCTTTTCTGTGCAGCATTAGAAAAGCCAGTCTAAACACACTATATATGTCGCTAAACTGCTCTATTTTTTATTTAAATGTAATATTATAATTAATATTCAAAATTATAATACTCCACACACAGGGATCTGAGTTTCAGTGCTTGTTACACTGAACAATGCTTCTTTACAGAAAGGTGATGTTTCCTTTGAAGCGAGTTCTTTCCACTGCAAGTCTGCAGCAAATCTGTGTTAATAGAACTGAGGAATGAGGCGAAGATGCAAGGGATGATAAATGACAGGAAGCATGTGTCGACACTTCAGAGAAAGAGAAGAAGAGGTGGAGGAAGTGTAGATTTTTCTATTTTTACAGTTTCCTTCATCAAAACAGGGCTGATTACTTCCGAAGGCTGGATAGAAAATAACACCTAATTGAATTACGCAGTTAGAGACGAGACCTCACGGGGTTAAACACGGATATGTACTGGGAGGAATCTGGAGGCCTGAATAACTTTAATAGAGGGAGAGAAGTAAGATGATTCACCTAAAAGTGCCCTTCCCATCATCCTCTTTGATCTCCAGACTGACGGTGAAGGTGAAGACATCGCTGTCTGGCGTTAGGGCGGACCCTTGGCTGAGAGTGGCGCTTTATTGGCTGATCGGCGGAAAGCTGTGGCAAAGCTGTAGAGTATCCGGCTGACCTACAAACACACACACACACACACACACATCTCAGTGATTGGAGTCAAAACTGTTTTACAGGCTGTATTACAGTTACTCACAGTCGCTCTGTTCTCAGGTTATCAACACATAGAAATAGGAATAATATCCTTCAGGATCTGTGTTCATATGTTTTGGGATATTGTTATGGGATACTGTGGGTTCCAAGGACAAATTAGTGGAGAACCACAGGACTAGAGTTTCTCCACTGGGTTCGACAGTCAAAAAATCTCAATTGCAGTGCTTCAGTGTGCTAAGAAGATGCCACAAAACTCACAAAAAAGTTTTGCCTTCTAATTCGTTACCTCCAACACAGCCATCAAATATGTGTGTACATATATTCCTCACTGTTAAACATAAATGAACAGCTATAAATATTTGAATATGAATGAGTCCATGAGTCTAATTGCTCTAGGATGTGCATACGCGCTTTTGCATTTTATGACGGCTTTAATAGTTTTGTACTATAAAAGGTTTGTTATACAGCCTATTAATTAGAATATATAAGTTACACAGTTCTAGGCTGCATCATATCACGCATAACAAAATGAGTGTGAATTTAAATAACAATAACGGACTTGTCTGCATGGCTGCATGGTTCACCCTAAAGTTAAGCATGTCTGTACAAGAGGAACTGGATCATTATGGGAGCATTTCAGGATAAACTGAAATTCACAGCTAAGCTTGTCACACAGGAAGGAACAAAGAGGAAACAAAGGTTTGATCACAGAACAAATACTAAACACATGTGCGCCCCCTTTAGACTAAATCAGTAAACTACAATTATTTTATCAGCAGAAAAAAAATGCATGATTCAAGCACATTTCTCATGGAGAACAGGTGCAGATTATATTCGACCCCAAAATCAAAAGAAAAACATGTTTATTTTAAGATTTTTATCGTTGTGATTTAACACAATTAAAATACATTGTCCCCAGATTCCCATTATTATAATTTCAAAAAATATTTGACCATAATACCAAAAACCTTTTTTTTTTCTAAAAACATTGTAAAATGCATTTTACAAATATTTATAAATTATTTATTTTCCCAGTCATAATATTGAACATAATATTGAACATAATATTGAACATTGGAAAATCATGAAAATAATGTCAATGCAAACAATGCTAAATAGTCTTAAAAAAGGCAAAATTTTTTACTATACAAAATATTCTTAAAATGTCACTTTTATAAAATGAATTTATTTATATATGTTTATTTTTTTATTTATTTACTATATATATATATATATATATATATATATATATATATTAGGGCTGTCAAATGATTAATCATGATTACTTACATATGTGGGTGCACTGTATATAATTATTTTGTGTATATATATATATATATATATATATATACACATACATTCACATGCTTGTATATATATATATATATACACACATACATTCACATGCTTGTATATTTAAGAAAAAAATTGTATTTATATATAAAATATTTATATTTATATAATATACATTATATATAAATCTATATACAGTATATACATGAAAATATTTCTTAAATATATACGGTACCGCTTCCTTTTACAGTCCAGTTACCCATGTAAATACTATGTACTTATTTTAGTAACTACAATTACTGGGTAATAACTAGTACTAACCCTGAACCTACCCCTAAACCTACCCCTGTTCCATGTACTTACCTTATATTAGTCAGTACTTTCTAGGTAAGTACACTGTAAGTACCCTGTAAGTACTGTACTGTAAAAGGAAGCGTTACCATATATACAAGCATCTGTGTGTATTTAAATACACAATATATTTATACACAGTGCACCCACATATATTATGGAAACACAAACTTTTATTTTGGATGTGATTAATCCTGATTAATCATTTGACAGCACTAATATTTTTATTTTTTCAGAGTGAAATATGACCTGGACATTTCTTGACAAAAATTCCCTCACAAACTTCCTTAACCAATCCACATGTAGTAGAGTGTGATTGTGTGTGCGTCTCACCGCCTCCTGGATCTCACAGCGGAAGACGTGGATGCGGAAGATTCTCGGAGTTGTAGTGGCTCTCTGTGAAGGCGAAGCAGTCGCTCTCCGGCGTGCCGTCATGGCCACGAACACAAAAGAGGATCTTATAAATGGGTAGTTGGCAATCTCAGTGCTGGTCTGAGGGTCCAGCAGCCTGATGGAATATTCAAGAGCAAGATGCTTTGATGGATCATCTCTTGCAGTGTTTAAACCAATATTTCTCCAGTTATCTTCACAACGTACCTGACGGTGCCCTCTGAGACTCCAGGCACAGAGAGGGTGACGTCCAGGGGCATCTGGCACTGGCTGCGGAGGATGCTGACCATACGCAGGGCCTCCACTTCACTGCGCGGGGCGTTCACTGATGCGCAGCCTAAATACGTCAGCTTACTGAACACCACGCTGTCCTCGTCCGGGACAGGGGTACCAGGACTCGAGTCAGAGGGCTCATCTACAGGAAGAGATGGCGGAGACACACAACCATTTAGAAGACTCAAAATGAAACTTTTTGGACACACTTTCTCATAATCTTAAAAACCTTTTAATCTGGATGTTTCCGCTTAAGTGTTTAAAATTATTTTAGTACACCAAAATAAATAGTGCCTACATAGTTACTTATCATAACTACATTTAGTAGGTATACTGTACCTTGATAAATCACCACCAGATGGCACTACTTGCATATGCATCACACTGTCTCTACTTTTTTCTTCATGACAAAAAACATGACAATATATTTCTATTGGCTATTTTTATCATTTTTATAATGAACACACACACAATGCCTTTGAAATGTGACATCACAAGTGATAACAGACTTGGTTGTGAATGGGGATGTAAAATTAACATGAAATCAAAATTTACCCCATTTAATTACTTAAAAGTAAAATGGATGGTAAACATTATGTCATGTTCAGGTATTAATTTCACTCTAGTTTGCAGATTTTTGTATGTTTTACCCCTGTAAGATCTCTCGTTGAGTTCGCTCTCCTGAGCTCCCTGAACGGGCAGAACTATCTGAAGTTTAGGGGGCATTGGGCCGGACCGTGATGGCGCAGCTGTAGTGGGATAGCCGTGGTCACCCTCTATCAGTTGGTCCGGTCTCGCCCACCAGTTCAGTTACCGAAGGGTCCATCAGCACATCTTCCAGCTCCTGCTGCAACTCCTGCTCACTGCCGTTCCCCACGATCTGAACACACACACACAGACCCGTCAGTACAGTCATTCCACGACTCATCTGAAAACATATAGGCCAGTGAGATGAACAGACTGGACAGTACCAGGCCATGAAGATTAATCAGTGAAAAAACGGCATTTTCAAAATTTTGTGAATAAAAACAAGGCTGTGAGGGACAAACATGTATGTTGTACTTGGTAGGTTGTAGTCATTTTCACACACACACACAAAAAAACGTTTATTGCTCATTAGGAGTTAAAAAAAAATGAATTGTGTCATCTGCAATGGACAACACATTTAGGTAACCGTACGACTATCCCTCACAGCCTTGTTTTCATTTGTAAAAAGTTAAATATGGTCTCTACCGTGACTAACACCAGTTACACCAGTGTCAGGAAGTGACAAAGCAAACCTTCCAAAATCATTTGTGACCTGATCCAGCAAAATGAGTCACAGTGACAATAGAAAGAGGACACCATAAGCTTTCAAATGATATCTTAGTTAAAGTAATACCTTTAATGGTTGTAAATATATACACATTTGAATTCTGGTCATCTGCCCTTGTTTTTTCAAATTAAAAACCTGAGAAAATCGTCTTTAAAGTTTTTTTGCCCCTTTTTTTGTTGTTGTTGTTGATTTCTTTCAAAATCCATTGCATTTTAGGGATAAACGATTTATTTTGTAGCTTAATTTGACCAAATACATGAATATAATGCGATTTAACCACTGAAGCTCAAATTATTTTAAGTTTTTTGGATTAAATAATTAAAAAGGCACTTTTACAAAAATGTTCTAAAATCAGAAAGATTGAACAGAGGTGCCAGAGAGAAATTCACTTTTCATACGGATTAGCACATATAAGCAGTCTGTTTTCTTTCGTTTTGAATGGTTCTGTTTAAAATTAGACATTTCAATATAGATTTTTCTCAGGTCTGTTTGTCAAGTTGAATACCTTATACGCTGACATTCGTTTCATGAGACGAGCTTTAGTTCACGTGTAGCCTAGTGATCCATTGTCTGTAATATTTATTTCTTATTATTAAATCCTGGTAATTGGTTGATGAAGCATTGATTTAAATTAAGATTAAATTATTTCAAAACGAAATTCACTTTAAAGAAAGGCTTTGTGCTTGCTTTCTGATTAGGCTCTGTGAAAGTTTTAGTGCTGCTTCCAGAGAACGATCACGTTCGAATCATAGTTTTTTCCTCATAAATGCAAACACGGAAAATAAAATGAAGATTTTATGTTCTGGGGAGAGTCAACCCTTCTTCATCCGGTGGGTAGGATTACTACTTTTGGTTTGTGCAGTGTAGCTAATTCAAATAGGCCTATTTATTAAAATATTTAATTATCTGGGAATTATGGATCTCCTCCATAACGCTGAAATTGCCCAATTTTAAACAATTTAGTAATAATTTAACTAGTTTTGTGGTGTAGGTCTACGTATTTTATAATGTTAACTCTTCAAATAATAGGCTAATGGACTTGAAGGATAACGGCGGGAGATGAAGGGACGTGTCGTGATTCTGTCTTCTCACACCGCGAACAGGTTCGTGGATCTGAGTGTCGCGATCGTTACAGCCTTCGATGTATTCTTCTTGCAGATAAATATACTCACACAGCTTAGGTTAGAAGCCTCCAGTAAGTTCAACGCTTTGAGTTCAACGTTTCAGCGGATACCCAGGAAATGCGCAGAGGTGAGGGGATTTGATAAGAGCAATGTTTATTTCAGCGAATTTAAAGCTTTGACAACTTAAATCGTCATTTAAATACCTTTACTCAATTATTTGGACTACGAAACTTTGGGAGATTATTTTTGAATGTCTGTTCTTTGAAATTAGCAAAAAAAAATTTTTTTGGTTATTTCATTGTTTTTCCACATAATCGGGCCATATCTTAAAATGGAACGTTGCGACTTCCGACTCATTTCGCCAGAGCGGGTCACATTTGTCCTGTTGTAGCGCAAGCAAATGGAGTATGTAAGAAATAAACCGGGCATCAGTTTCCTGTCTGTGACTTGTCACGTCACACCGCGCTGCATCCAGTGTAGACAGAATCACTGATTATAATGCTTTCTATCTCTCTCTTCTATCTTACACCATGTCTATCACTCATGTTCAGTGTAGACATGGTGTAAACCTTATCGCTGAACATTAGGGCTGTCAATTTAACATTATTTTAATGCAATTAATTATAATTAAAAGAAAGTAAAGCAATAAAATGAATTACACCCTCGGACCTGACCTGAGGGGTTTCTAGGATGCATTTTAAAGGTGAATTTGAAAACCTGTATAAGGGCCTGTTCACATATCACGTCTTTTGCACGCTCAAGTTCGTTATTTCAAATAGGCACGCGGTACGCAAGCTCATAATGGAAACGACATCTGTGTGAAATATGCGCAAGTTCACCTGACCTCGACGGACTGAACAGATGAAATGAACCGAGAAGATTTCCACTAGTGAAGGGTCGGTGAACGATCGATTAATTTTCCCGATTCGTAGTCCCGAGTCAAAAGTTGACTCGGGACTACGAAATCGGGAAATGAACAGAATCATTCACCGACCCTCATCTGTACCGAGTTGTCTCAGAGTGATGTATGTGCCCAATAGTCTTCCTGTCAGTCCCATAGACGCTTTGCTGTCAGTACCGGAAAGAGAAATGATTAGTTCACCTCCCGAGTCTTCGGGTCTGATTCTTTTGAGTCTTTTGTTCTTCTGTCACGTGATGAACGAATGACTTGGAACCCGAAGTCGATAGAACGTGAACTAATCAATTCTGTTTCCGGTACTACAGACTGCATAGCTCAGCTTATGAGGATGTCACGTGATGAACGAACAGCTTCGGCGAGGTGAGGTAAACTTACAGAGTGCATAGCCTGAAGAGTATAAATTAATTAATCGTTTCTATTTCTCATAATTTGGCATTTTCCTTTCATTGCATTTTTTTTCTTATTCTAAATGCAATCAACATTTGATGTGTTTGGAGATTTTGGCTAACATGTAACATTTTAAATACATTCTGCTGAAATGTACAAACTTCCCTTTACTAATTTCCACATCAATGGAGGCGGAGCCTAAGAGCCACACCCTCCTATTACATCATGGACCAATGGTAGCATGGACTGATGGTAGTATGAAGGTGTTTACCACTCAGAGTGAACTTTCCTAGAAAGTTAATTTTGACAAGCTGTTTCTAATTCCTGAAAACAAACTTCATTTTGGCCGGATTTTGTTTGAAATGATGTCACACCAGTTTATTTCTCAATTTCGCATCAAGTATATTGGGGTCTTAAGGGGCTGATATATGATTAATTGCAATTAATTCAATGCCAAATATAATTTATTTAGTTTGATTGACAGCCCAATAAAAAAACTATTATGATTTCACATTGGATTTAAAATCAATACAATCAGAAAACGATTTTTATTTGGTTCCACATCAGGAAGTAAATCTTGTAAATCTTCAGATTACTGTTATTGTGATTAGCTGAAGAGACAGAGGGTGTGATTTGTGTTCATTACAGCCAAGATGACGGCGATTGAAAGGAAAGATCTCTGAACAAGCAAGAACTGCATATGCCAATGCCAGGAAGTTCAGCGAGAGCAGATGATTTGGCAAGTGACCTCCACAAAAACACTTAAAATATGCATTTCTGTCAAATGCGGTCAGGTTTCTTTAAAAAGTGTGACAAGAGATTTAGCATACAAGCCAGGGGTATCTACCGTGGACTGCTGTACACTGTTGGGACTAAATGGCAACTGGACTAAGAGGCCTGGAATGAGGTAAACAGTGAAAGCACCAGACACAAAACAACAGCCAATAAACATTCTACTGAGCACGGCACAATCACATTATCATAGTCCCACTTATATCCCACACACAGCTCCTGTACAGGCCAGTGAAGCCACCAATCAAACTGATCAGCCAATCAGAAACAAGGCACAAAGACACAGTATCACCACAGAGAAAGAGAGGAGTAGATAAAGACTGACCTTAAAGCTGACCCCTTCCTCAGAAATCACCTGTGTAACAAACAGAGCGTTTAAGAGATGCCCACAGGGGTGAGAGAATGGTGATGAATGGGTTAACTGAGAGAGAACGTTCTCCACATCATGACCGACAGACTATAAAAAATTGACAACCAGAAGAAACGTGTTCGCTTTTACCTGCCACAGTAGAATATTGCTACATAAAAAGTGATGATGCCCTCTTGTGGCAATCGTAAGAGTTTCAGCCAAGTTTACAAGTTTCATGTCATTCCAAACCAATTTGACTTCTCTTTCAACCAAGGAACACACACACACACAATGATTTTGAAGAATACACACACTGCTCTTGTCCATGCATTTTAAGTAACTATTTCTTGGTAGAAATATATAGAGTGAACAAAATAATTACTGTAAACATGTTGTAAATGGGTCTAATTTTGGGTGAACCATTCCTTAAAAACTGAATGTGACAAAAGAAGACCAGCACAATAGGAAAAAGAACAACATTTTAAAAGTTGGTTGGTCCATAGCCATGATGATCAAATGCAAATATGATTGAACAGACTTGTAATAAACAAATCCATTAAAGCAGAAAGCAAAAGAGTGACGGTGCAATGAACATACAAGCTTTATGACCGCAAGATCTGAAAAGGAGGGAAGACTGGAGCGCCATAGTTGAATTATGGTCCATGAATGAATGAGACCTGTATGTATGCAACAGCCTATCTGTGGGCCACCATGACACTATAGAATTAAGGAATTGAACACTTGTGAAAGTGCATGTGTAGAAGGTTAGAGGTGGCCAAAGAACACACTATAGTGGTGTCACATCAGATCAGTGGATTAGGAGTTTGGGAAAAAAATTTAAGAGATACTGGAGAACTGGACATAAATCTCGGCAGCACTCGTGTGGTGTAAAGGCCAATTTATACTTCTGCGTAGGGTGCGCGCAGTAGGTACGGCGTAGCATACGCACAGACGCGTCCCATACCGCGTACCCTTCACCGTAGCCTGACGCGCACCTCCTCAAAAATGTAACTACACGTCGCGCGACGCGGACCGCAAGATCGGTGATTGGTCGGCTTGGTAGCATCACATTTCCTCATATGCATTTCCGCACGTACCTTCTCACGCATTTCCACACGTACCATCTCGTCCGACGTCTTCTCTCATTTCTGCCTTTCAGTTTTAGTAATTTCACTAAAATTAAGTGTTTTTCCACCTCAATAAACTCCAACATGATCCACTCTCTTTCAAGCTTGTAGTAACCTAGCCGCAACTCGGAGGAATCTAAACAGTGGAACATTAAAACCCTCCGCCGCCAACTAGCGTTTCGGAGCAGTACTGGAGAGCAACCAAGACCTGAACGCAGAAGTATAAATGCTCACAATGGCGTCGCCTACGTGCGTAGCCAACGTCGTACACTACGGCGTACCCTCGACACAGAAGTATAAATTGGCCTTAATGTGGGAAATGGAGTCAGGGCACAGGCTAAGCAGAAAAGCAAAACATGGAATGAGGGTGACAAAATCTCATCAGCACCTTTGAACTAGACAGGTGGTGCAAACTTTACTCTCCAGTTACCTTAAGGTACACTCACCCATTTGCATTAAGATTTCCATTGTTAGAAATCCAGTCATACTATTGAATGGTTGTGCAACACTCTCTCATTTTCCCCTGAGACGAGAGAAATCGCTATTTACCTTTTTCACTTCCTCCTACAATGACACAAAAATCATCATTTTACGTCATTGTAGGAGGAAGTGTAAGGGTAAAGACTACAAGCACTAGTTCCTACCCTTTCAAACCCACCCATAGGGGGTTGGACCTAATGTTCTAACAGACCAATCACAGATCAGTGCCAGTGCGTTTGATTTCACCGGCAGAAACGTTTTGAAAATATGGACGAAGGTACTGAATACGCAGACGGATGCATTATGGATAGGGTTGGGTACCGAAACGTGATGCCAATAGAAACCAGTTCTGACGTAAACGGTAATAACCAGACCAAATAAGAACGACAATTTCGGTGCCTGAGTCTCTTTCATGAGGCGCACACACACAAAGCCTCTCACTCTCTCCCTTTCCCTCGTGCGCGCACTATACGGTTTGGAGCACAGTCTGATCTGTCTCGCATGCGCGCTCTTGCTCACTCTCTCTTGAATCCGGGAAGATTTTAACTCATTTGCGGGCATCAGGGAGCCATTATCAATATGCGGGAGACTCCCAGAACGTCTGATAGCGAGGGGATTAATGAAGATTCCGAAGACAAAAACATCGGACAAAAACAAAATGCTCCAAGGTTTGGCTACATTTCACGTGTAAAATTACGCGTCAGAGTAAGTGTGGCGATTGTCTGAAGGCCATATAGAATCACGCCAATCCATTGGCTGAGGGCGCTGGGCGCCGCCTTGACGCTCTAATGTCGTCATATTATATTAGCGTGCATTATCTGATTTCACTGTGCGAAATGATTTCCAGGCGGTAGCGTAGAGTGGAGCTCAACTCTAGTCTACATTGATGGGTGGAGTAGTGGGAGTGGCCTGCGGAGCTGAGCATTGCAATGCACTATAAGGGTTGTTGTCTACAATCCACAAGCACTAAAGGGTCATTTTCTGCCTTTTATCGGCCAAGAAGGACCCAAATTAGAAATTTATGATACTATTCTACTACATATATGACCCACTTTCAATACATATTCATGTCTCCACCAGTGGAATTACCCTTTAATAAGGTGATTCTTCAATCAGGGGAGATTTTGTCCCCTGAAGATGATTTTTAAAAAGTCATATTAGTTCTAAGGATAGTTAATAGTGGTCGGCCGATATTTGGCTTTTTTTACATAACGGCATCGGCCGATAAGCTTTTCTGATTGGCCGATGTGTTGGAAGCAGGACTTTTATTTTTACGGGCAGCGTTGAGAACGGCAGCGCCTGAGAAGAGAACAGACGCCTGATCACACAGCACTCACTCACATTCTCTGTCTTCATTAGTTTATACTTTGTTAGAACTGGTAAACAAAGAAAGTAAATGGTATGCAAAAAAGTAAATTGTTTGCTTTATTATTTGTAACAGAAAGGCAAAGAATCAGGCTAAAATACTTTCTCATTTACCGTCAGCAAATGCACATCTACATCATTTAAACAAATCTCTGAATTTCTAATAAACATTTAATTTCACAAACCTTGCCGATTTAATCAAATCCAGCTGTGATATCTTGTGAAATGTGCATTTGTAGCCTGTGTAAACCTGTTACTGCGAGTGCCGGTCAGTCCGTTTGATGTGAGAGAATGCGAACAGAAGATCAACTTTACAGGAGACGCGATCGAAAAACTTTAAATCATTAATTTTAAAATATGCTGGGCTATATCCAGTTGCCCACTGTGTCATACACTGTAGAGCCCGACCGATAAAGGATTTTGAAGGCCGATACCGATACAAATATTTGTTGGTTTTGAAATCCGATATGCGGTTATATCGGCCGATTTATTTATTTATTTTTCGAAACGTGCAACAAAACATTAACAGATTTCCCTAACATTAGTTATTTGTAGTTATTTATGAGTTTAACTAAAATAATATGATCATGCATTTTAAAAAGAAACTTTTTTAATTTTATTGTCACAACTGAACCGACTGACGATAGTGGCATTAGCTAGCTTTATGGTTAGCTAGTCTATGACGATCCATAATTTAGCAATGGATGAGCGTCATACTGCAAAGTGTAAAACATACATTTTCAATATAACAGGTCAAGGAGAGATGATGCGTCTCATTGCTATAACCGTCACGCGCTATTAAAGAAATACTTCAGTCACATTGTCAAAAGTTAAAAGGACAGCCAACTACACTAACAATATAACGTAATTATTACTAGCTAATTCCGCTTCACTCTCGGCTTATTTAACAGCAGCAAAACTGGACATGATAGTCACAAATTCTGTCATGCTTATTTGAGTTAAGAGAACATATGGGGACGTTCTTTTTATTGTTATTCAAGCAATGTATTTCTCGTGACCAACTCAACGAGTGTTGCCAACAGGGACGGTGTAGAGTGCCCTCTGGTGGACAAACTATACTACTCCAACACTCATGACATGGTTCAAGCGTGTTTTGTCTGTTTTTATTTTATTATTTTTGAAATATTCATTTATCGACCATTATAACTGCCGATACCGATAGTTTGGAAAATGCCTAATATCGGCCGATAATCTGCGGCCTGCCGATATATCGGTCTGGCTCTTATACACTGTGCTATATCCAGATGCCCACTGTTGCCCACTGTGTGCTGTATGTAAAATCTGCGTTATTTTGTCTTTATTTGAAAAAATCTGATTAGTTTGCCCTGTTATAGTGTTTACTTCCTTATAAACAATTACTTTTTGTGCAGAATACTGTAATAGGATTGCAGATTCAGGAAGTTGCCATCTAAAGTATAAGCATGTTTACTTTAGCATGTGTGAACACAAAGAAAATCATAGATATGATAAAAGTTAAGTGGGCTTGAAAAAAATAGTCACAGAGTCAATAAATGACCGCAATGGAAATGAATGAAAGATGAATTTTGTCAAGTGGTAACCTTTGATACTGCAGCCAAACAAAATCTGACTGAAAGCTAATTTGTTGAGATATCAAGCTCAAATTTAGAACACGGCTCGTTTAGAATTATGACTTTGATATTCTTGCAGTTTTAGAGTAAAATGTGCTTTTAAAAATCATAGAAAAATTGTCTATAATTTCTCTACTTCAGGCTCGTCCCCCACTCAGACATTTATTTGATAAAGTTGTTTGATAAATGTGATAAAGTGTTGTTAAATCATGTTACAATTTTCCAAAGAACTTATTTATTTATTTATTTTGTGAAAAATCCCCAATACTGATGTCATTTCCATCACACCAAGCAACCCTTAATTGAAGAATCACACATCAATAATTCCCAAAGCAAATCTTACTCTCCATTTTCTGTCTACTCTTACCTTCAGTCCTGTCTTTTCATCATCGCTACCATTCTTAGTGGAGGGGTGTCATCCCCAGGCGGAACACCAGGACAAAGTCCTCACTGTTGAGGGTGGACACAGAGCTAGGAGGACACGCTAATTTTCCCCACCGAGGCCTTGTCATCCATGACTGCTAAATCAAGCCAGAAGCGCTCATGAATGGCGGTTTAATGAGCAAAATTACCTGAAAAACAAAGAGATGAAAAAGCAATGAGGAAAGGAAAAAAAACATGAGAGGAGCTTGAACTACAAATAAAGTTTGTGGTTCTTTACGCTTCAAGTTTCAATCATCTCAAACTGTTCTACAAATGGCAGCATTCCCATGCAAAGCTATATATGGACACATGGTGTCTGCAAAGCAAATTAAACTCAATCTTTACAAAAAGGCTGGCTCAAGGCAGAGATGTATGCAAGAAATATATTGTAAAATGATAAAGAAATGGCAGATAAAGTTTGGTAAATGGAAATAGGTACTCATATTATGGGATACAGCAAGGGTCCAAAACGGACAGTAACCAAACCAATCAGTGTTGTGACGGTGAGGATATTTTCTCACCGGTTAATCGACGTGTGACAACACCGGTAATACCGGTGTCTCACCGGCAGGGGATTTTAAATCGCTAATTTAAAGGCAAACGTAAAATGCGCACGTTTTCACGGGCATACATAATGGTGCGGTAGTGCGGGAAAGAACTGTTTTGTTATTGTTGCGTGAATATGCGCTAGTTTGAAAACTAAACTAACTTTCACTTTTAAATTAGAGTCAATTCATCCTTCGCTTGGAGTTTGATTGACAGACATGATCTGACTGGATCAGTCAGAAAGCAGTCAGGAGTAGATTAACATCGGTGGAACTTGGCTTTATCAGACAATCACGACACATTAAAGAGCCACAAAACGGTAGGCCTATTGATTGTTTGATTTTCTTTGACCAAATTTGAAAGTTGAGACTGTTTCATATTAAATATTACCTGCTCGGTCCTGTCTGTAAACGCGTTGTCAGTGTCCTCTATTTTTCACTGCTTGAGAACATGGGTTGAATCCGAAATCGCCCCCAAAACCCTCATTTATTAGGCCTATTCCCTACATTAGTCCACTAATACTGTTCACTTGAAGGAGTGAATGAGAAGGAGTAAGCGTTAAGTAAAAGCGAGTGAGCGAATTCCGACAGTCGTTGCTGACAAAGACGCGATCTGACACGCGTCCATTTTCTTACAAATCTCTATGTTCGTTTAAGACTGCTCTTATGGACATTTTGGCATAATTTGTGTATTATGGTTTGTTCAAGCCCGAAGAGAAACTCGATACCGACGTGCATCTTTTCTGTGGGTCGTGTGTGTGTGTTAATAGGCAGGATTTAACGGCTAATGCATAATTGCGTTCAATATTTTTAAGGCTTTACACTTTTTCACATGCCAACCGCGGTGCCGCGGTGGGCATGTACGATGAAACCAGTGTTGCGACTGAACACCGGTAACACTTGACTACCGTGGCAAGCCTACAAACCAACCGGCAAGAAAATAAAACACAGGAAATCGCAATGGAAGACGAGCTTCGATACATCTAAATGATTAGATCTTCACCGTGAAAGGTAAAACTTCCAAAATCTTTGTGCAAATGATGAGTGACGTACATGCGCAAGAGATCACTTCGCGACGCATGCGCAGAGCCGAAGCACCCGTGGCTTCATATCAGTTGGACATGGCTGTGGTTACACAAGATAAAACGATATAGAATACTGTTCGTCTTCTCACACAAACTGCTCATTTCGTGTCTTAGGCCATCAATGTGTACTTACATTCACGAGTCATTAAATCATGTTTAAATTGGACATCTCTGCGCATGCTCTTTGAGGTGGGCACCGTAAATATTCCATTATATGCCTGATGAGACAACAACGAGTTTAACCGAAAAATATCAAAATTGAAAACACTGCAGAAACAAAGACCCCTACATCTTGGATGCCCTTTGGGGTTAGCTAAAACATATCAAAATTTATTTCAAAGTGAACTATCCCTTTAAAGTATCCACAACTAAACAAGCCAAAGACGACAAGGAACCCAAACTCCATAGGTGACTGAATGGAGAAAAACCCTTGGTATTAGTGATCTCATTAACATTAACCAGTTTTCCTAAAAAAAAAGTAAAAGTGTAGCCTATATCTGGCCAAAAGTTTATTAGTCAATGTTGGGATGGAAATAGTGGTAGCTCTGTTCTACAGAACACAAAATGCAAAAATCCATGTTATCTCCCACGGCAACAGTCAAATGACAAACAAAGCTGGTGCTGCTGTGAATTGTAAACTGTGACGCCGCCAACGCCAACTGCTGTTTACATTACAATGCATGTGACCGGGTACAAAACACTAGATCAAAAAAAACCCATGATCTAACATCGATGTTATCATTATGCAAACTTTTCAAATTCCAAAAAAATAGCAGCAAACTTTACAGTTCAACTGCAAAAGAAAAGACGGCTGATGAAAAAACAGTTGTGTTTATGAAAGCTGTACCTGTGTGTGTATCTGAACAAGCTGAGAGGGTTTGGCAGAGGGTCAGCGCTGAACTATATTTGGATATGGAAGGGAAATTATGGGACCGTACAGGTCCAGACATGAAAACACGAACAAAAGCATCTGCGCCATTTGGAGGAAGTGTCAAAGAATAAGCAGAACCTCTGTGTGATTTACACAGACACACATACAATGTGCTCCAATGTGATACAATCCCAGAAGTCATATTCACAGGCGATGTGAAAACAAATTCGAGTCACAACAGTGAGTTACAGGGCTGTGACAAGTGTTTCAAGATATGCAGATAACAGTCAGTTCTCCTGAAGACATTCAATGGGGCCCGCTAGAAATAATTCAGGAGACCAATGCTTCTCAAAAAAACAATGCTCATATTGCTCCATAAAGTAAAGCCACATTAGAAAATGCCATTAATGTTCATGAAAGGTTTTGAGTGTATACTTCTCACTGTTCAGAGTAAACACTACCGTTCAAATGTTAAGGTTGTTGAATGTATAACCCAACCTTTTGAACGGCAGTGTATATTCAAAGCTAATTATTAAGAATAATTATATGCTGAACACGAAAAATATTTTTAAGAATATGTGTAACAAAACAGTTGATTGTCCACAGTATGGGGAAAAAAATACTATAGGCCATGTGCCTGTTTGGCTACCCATATTCATTTGTGGAGAGAATTCATACAGGTTTGGAATAACTTTGAGTCAAAATGTTCATTTGTTTTTGTTTGTATGAGATGTGCGTGAGATGTGTTGGTGTGTTTTTTTGTTGTAGTCCTGGTCCGCTAGGGTTATTAACAGTGGCATTTTTACACCGAAACTAAGGATACCGAACTGGTCATCGAAACCCGATTGGTTATCTTTTATTGGATATATTTTGAGACCTTACGGAACAAAACAATGCTGTGTTCTGGGATAAATGCGCTCACTGTATGTGCGTAGCTACTAGGGTGTAACGATACGCGTATTCGTATCTGAACCGTTCGGTACGAGGCTTTCGGTTCAGATTTTCGGTACGCATTTTTGATATTGCGTATAGAAATGTGAATGTTTCTCACTAAATCTAGCAGCGATGTTATTACTTCAGTGGCGAATTCAAATGTTTTCTGGATTTGGCGGTGTAGTAACAGTGCTGATGATGAAGATCGGCTCGCGCTGCATTCAGTGCATTGGTCCAAACTGATAAACGGTCGGACATCCAAACAAACAACCACGCAATAACGAGTAGCTCAGTTTCGTTCCGCTTACATTATATTTGCATTTGATGTTGGGAATTGTTGTGGTCACGCCAACATCTCTTACTCTTACATTATGAACAAGCTTGACACGCGTGACGCACCTACATTTGAATAACGAAATGTTGGCCGTAGGAAAAAGGCCAGAAATTACAATCCAGAACCTGAATGTAGCAAAATGTAGCAGGAGAGACGCAGAGTTTATTCACAGGTCAATGGGTTCAGCCTGCAGAAATACTGCAAGAGAGGATATTGAATGGCAGGTTGTTCCTTTGTGAACGAGCTTTGGTCTTCCTGACTGGGCACATTGTGCTCTGTCCTAATGGAGACCAGGCTCAGTGCTTCACCCTGGGAGCAATGACCAGAAACCAGCAGTACACAATCCTCAAAGAGCTCCTACAAAGAGTTGTGTGGATTTGTGCTACTGGTTAAGATGGAAGAGTGGCTCCTTACACGCACAGACTAACAGCCAGACGACTGACTTCAAGTTCATACCCATGTTCGCTGATATCTGCACGGATTTGTGTGGAGCAGACAAACAGGATGCTCCTTCACACTGATGCTCTGTTCTCACGCTGTTATAATGGATGCCTTGTCTGTCTTTCCTTCTCTCTCTTGCCTCAGGATGCAACAGCCAAATGAGGAGTGAAACACAATATAGTGTTTTAGACTCTTGGGGCAAAACAAAGAGGAAAAAGAAAAGAGGAGGAGAGATAAACAGAGGCAAATTGATGCACAGAGAAAGAGAGGTGGACTGACTGAGAGGGAGAGAGAAGCCCGATTTACCCAATGAAAGACACGTCTACAAGGAGGCATAAGTGAAGGAACTTTTGAAACAGCGAGGTGAAAAAACAAACAGCTGTACGGGTCTTGTGGACAACAGGGACGGCTGGTCGAAATGCGGCAACAACATGTCTGTCTCCTCATACAATGTCTAGCAAGTTGCTGCGACACTATCCATTTTGTTTATATCCGCTTTCACGCAAGGTGCTAAATGTGGCTTGATAATCTTAAAGGACAACTCCGGTGCAAAATGAACCTTTGGTCTAATTACACATTGTTGCCTAGTCAACCGTTATCTGAGATTTGTTTTCATGATTGCCGAATGTAAATAGTTTTATCTCTAAAAACAGTTTAGCTTATAATGCTAGTATAATGCTAGTATATTGGCCATAGAGTAATGACAAATTAAAAATAGCTTGTTATTACCACTAACAAGGCTCAAAATAGCCCCACAGTGACACGGTAGCATAATAAGGGTCCCTACATTCAAACCGAAGCATTGAGAACTTTGTCAGTGTCCATACAGTTTAATAAGAAGATATTTTATACACAACTTCGCGAATACAGGAAGAAGTCATCTTTGAAATATAGTCTCTACCAGTCGATCTACGAACGCTCGATCCAAGTGCGCTGGAACTGTGCAGAATCTCATATAGTCCGTTGTTTCTGGAAGAAACACAAACACGAACCATTTTCTTGTCTTCAATATGTACATGTTGCCTACTGGTCGCGGTCACCTTATCACCTTAGTCACATCTCACGAGCGCACTTGGATTGGCGATCGTAGATCGACTGGTAGAGACTATATTTTAAAGATGGCACTCTTCCTGTATTCGCGAAGTTGACTGTGTGGATAAAATATCTTCTTATTAAACTGTATGGACACTTACAAAGTTCTCAATGTTTCGGTTTGAATGTAGGGACCCTTATTATGCTAACGTGTTACTGTGGGGCTATTTTGAGCCTTGTTAGTGGTAATAACAAGCGATTTGTTATTCGATTTGCATCGAGATAAAAACATCTCAACTTCAAGTTTTCAGAATGCCGCAAGCACACCATTAGCGCGCAGTAGGTCACGTGACAAGAACCAACCGGAGCGCAACCGCCCTAGCGCTTTGGAAAAAGGAGAATGTGGGCGCGCCCAGCGTTTTCTACATTTTTAGGCGCTGTATGTGAATCCGGCCTTAGGCAGACAGAAACAGGAGACTGAGGCAGAGAGACAGGTAGACTGAGGCAGAGAGACAGGCAGACTGAGGCAGACAGAGACAGGAGACTGAGGCAGAGAGACAGGCAGACTGAGGCAGACAGAGACAGGAGACTGAGGCAGAGAGTGAGACAGGAGACTAAGGCCGAGGGTGAGACAGAGGGTAAGACAGGAGACTGAGGCAGAGAAACAGGCAGACTGAGGCAAAGAGACAGAGACTGAGGCAGACTGAGGCAGAGGGTGAGACAGAAGATTGAGGCAGACAGAGGCAGACAGGAGGCCGAGGCAGAGAGACAGGCAGACTGGGGTAGAGAGACAGGCAGACTGAGGAAGAGGGTGAGACAAGAGACTGAGGCAGAGAGACAGGCAGACTGAGGCAGAGGGTGAGACAGGAGACTGAGGCAGACAGAAACAGGCAGACTGAGGCAGAGGGTGAGACAGAAGACTGAGGCAGAGAGGCAGGCACACTGAGGCAGACAGAGACAGGAGACTGAGGCAGAGGGTGAGACAGAAGACTGGGGCAGAGGGTGAGACAGGAGATTGAGCCAGAGGGTGAGACAGGAGACTGAGCCAGAGGGTGAGACAGGAGACTGAGCCAGAGGGTGAGACAGGATACTGAAAGAAAGGCAGACTAAGGCAGAGAGACAAGAGACTGGGGCAGAGGGTGAGACAGGAGACTGAGCCAGAGGGGGAGACAGGAGACTGAGCCAGAGGGGGAGACAGGATACTGAAAGAAAGGCAGACTAAGGCAGAGAGACAAGAGACTGAGGCAGAGAGACAGGTAGACTGAGGTAGTGAGACAGCGAGACAGGAGACTGAGGCAGAGGGTGAGACAGAAGACTGAGGCAGAGAGACAGAGACTGAGGCAGAAAGACAGCCAGACTGAGAGGCAGAGAGTGAGACAGGAGACTGAGGCAGAGGGTGAGACAGGAGACTGAGGCAGAGGGTGAGACAGGAGACTGAGGCAGAGAGACAGAGACTGAGACAGGAGACTGAGGCAGAGAGACAGAGACTGAGGCAGGAGGGTGAGGCAGAGAGACTGAGGCAGAGAGACAGGAGACTGAGGCAGAGTGTGAGACAGGAGACTGAGGCAGAGTGTGAGACAGGAGACTGAGGCAGAGAGACAGAGACAGAGGGTGTGAGACAGGAGACTGAGGCAGAGAGACAGAGACTGAGGCAGAGTGTGAGACAGGAGACTGAGGCAGAGAGACAGAGACTGAGGCAGAGTGTGAGACAGGAGACTGAGGCAGAGAGACTGAGGCAGAGGATCACTTCCGGCGGCATGCGCAGACCGAAGCACCCGTGCCGTGTAAGATCATTTTGTCATGGCTATGATTACAAGAGGTAAAACGAACTATAAATACTGTTCCGTCTCTCAGCACAAACAGCTCGTTTTCGTGTCTTAGGCCATCAATGTGTACTTACATTTACAAGCATTAAATCATGTTTAATTTTGACTTCTCAGTGCATGCTTTTTGGAGAGACCCCTTAGCTTCTAGTGTGTGACTGATAGACAACAACGGTTTGACTGAAAAATGTCAAAATTGGAAATACTGTGGAAACAAACACATCTTGGATGCCCTTGAGGTAAGCTAAAACATATTAAAAAATTATTTCAAAGTGAACTATCCCTTTAATAAGCAAAACAAAAAGACATGCCCATCAAGATGGGTTTGTAATGGATAGTTCAGATGTCCAAATGAAGCATACCTCTGTCACTGATATTGAGTCAGGTGCGGTTGCACACGAGCCAGCTGTCTCACATTCCCAAGAGATGAGAAGCATCTGTCATTGTGCCGTTGAGACACATGGTCATCAACTGTTTTTTTTCCCAGTCCTCCGTTTCCCCTGACCGACTTTCCAACTCACAATAACATTGTGATTTAGGATACTGTTCTACATGATGTTGAAAATGTGATTATGGAAGCAGTGGTGCTGCAAGTCAGTTATTTTTCCCATATGAAGGCATAGACCCTTGAGCGATTCGCAAATGCTGCCTTGGCAACATAACATCCACTGATGTTTATTGTTGAGGAACACAAGTACACTGGGAATTATAATGTATTTAGAATATAAAATGATTCTTGAGCAGAACGTTTATAAGTTATGTGGCTCACTTGAGAATGAGCAGACGACAACATGTTCGAGTGATAATGGCAACAACAGAGTAAGTAGCCTAAGTACATTACTTCACCTGTCAGGGAAAAACGTTACCAATCTGTGTTTAGATCATAAGGTGTGGCTGGTGGCTCTTCATACTCGACAGAGAGTTCATTCCAAGCTTAGGCAACAAGGCTAATGTTATGCAACCTGAATTCAAGTTGGCAATGTTATGATAACTGAACTAACTGCTGTCATTAAGAAACAGGTATGTCTGCCTCTGGGTGAAGAAATATTGTGTTAAAATTAGTGATGTAATGTGAATAAGATTTATTCTTAATGAATAAATCAGTGTTTTGAGAGAAACTTTTGAATCAACAAATCTTGTTACCAGACAGATTGATCTCATGAAATGGTGTATGTATGACATGCCAATTCGTATTTCCATTTTTGGCGTGCTATCAACATGCTAACGCTTTTATGACAGCGCGTTGACTTATACGTGACATTACTGTATAAATATATGACTTACCCCAACCCCGTCCTAAACCTACCCGTCACTGGGGTTAATAGCATTTATGAGTCTTCCCCTACCATCCTAGGAAAAAAAATATCGCTCCTCCTGAGATGTAGATCTACATTTTGCTTCGTTTCGCTCTGACTTTTAAGGCGTACACACGGAATCACTCAAACATTTAACGCGCGTAGACATATACACATACACGCGGATAGCTCAAAATGCGTATAGATAACACGCCACTTGACTTGAAAGTGGCGTGTAATGTTTACGCGCAAAAGTCATGATGTCATGTTGAACCAGGGCTCCAAACTAAAGGACCGTACACACCGGTACGAATATCGGCGCATGCTATTCGTCAGCGTTTTTCGACATGTTTTTTGTGTTCACACCCAACCGATTTTCGCTGACGATGAGCCGAGTAAACATGCAGATTCATTGACCTGACATTAGATGGCGCTTAAAGTAAAACAGAAATGGTCTTACTTTGTAGTTGCTGACATGTTTGTCATATAGTTCTTTATGTTCCGAACACCAACTGAGACCAGCAGCTCTACATTCATCTTGCCCTGCATCTTCCTTGTCTTATTTCTCAGCAGTGTAGATGCTACTTGGCGTATATCTTCTTCACCGTAACTTGTGCTCGGCAAGACGTTTTGTGTTTGAGCGCCCAAGTACCTGAGGCGTTTTACCTACGCAACTACGACTTTAACGCTTCCAAAAGTTCATAAAAGATCGTAAAACTAACCCATATGAATTAAATGGTCTATTCTGAATTTTCTGAAGAGATACAATTGCATATAAACTTATTCAAACTTAGTTAAAATGAACACTGAGTGTCAAAGTAAGTCTAAACAAGACTTGGAGCAGCACTGAAGACTTAGTAGGCTACTTATTGACATTGGCAAAATCTGGTCTTTCTAGGCAGTTTTGTTGTCAGAATAAAGGTAGGGATGCACCTGTATGACAATTGTCTGATACCGATATTTTCTTCATATTTAAAAGCCAATAAACTAAGCATAACGTCAGTTTCGTGGCCCTTTGAATAGGAATAAATTCTCAAATTAGTTAGTACTTTAAAATCTTGAATTAATGATATCTGCAATACATTAATGTTGGTTCTGTTCTGTTTGCCCTAAGGGGGGTTATTGCTCTTATCCATGCTAAGCTGTATGGATGCGGCAGGGAGTTCTTTGCCCAGGAACAGAATCATACCACCAATCCAAACTGTATGCTAATGGTCAATAGTATTTGACGATAGTGGTCCTGACAGACCTAATATATTGGCCGATGAATCTAAATCCAAATTTTTATACAATTTTTTTTTTGAGAGCCCAAAAATCTCACCATTAAAAGCCCTGTTTCAAATTTCTTTATCAAAAAATAATTACTTTACAAAGAAATAAAATAATGCCTAAATAGTCATTGGACAACACATTTACAAAATAAAAATGCATGTGCCTATAAATAAAAATGGAATAGCCTAGACTACACCCAGACAATAATGAAATGGTTTTAATTAAAGCATATTGTTTATAAAAATAATACGAGTAAAAAGTACTAGTTATTATAAATAATGCATCAATGTTTGTTTTTTGGAAAGGAAACATCTAAAATTAATATCACTGATTCAAATAACAGCACTTTGGTAGTAGATTAATTAACTAATGAAACCTATATGAGATAAATCAGATATTATGTATGCAACATAAACATAATATTACAACTTATCAGTCGTCAACGATTGAACATATATTGCCTGATGCTAATATGGTGACCAATATTTTGTGCATCCTTAAATAAAGGGATTATAATAAAATGAGTTTCGGTCATGAACGAAGGAATCACTTGAGTCCATGATTCAATGACATGCTTATTACACACAGAAAAGAGTCACTGAACAGTGAAAGATCTTTTTGGTGAATGGATATCGATGAATATGAATCAAATTCCCCATCAATAGCTACTGCAATCAAACACATGATGACACCAAAGCACATCAAACTCAATTCAGAACAATTGCATCCTCAAAAGCGCTAAAACTTGGAAATACATCAATAATTGCATCTATCGCAAATGATGCATTTCTACTATGAGAAGGCCAACAAATCATCAAATAAAATTTTTGACGTTGACAAAAATGCACAATGTATTTGGTTTTCTATTGTTATTCGTACAAAACTGAATCTGTCACGGACGGTATGTGGGTATGTGAGCTGTGCCAGACAGCAGATCTTTGCAGGTTTTGTGTCATGCAGTGAAGCAGAGATCAGCACACGGCCTTTAACGGGCTAATACACTGTAGCATGCTAGCATCAAATCATAATCTGCATATATGGTGTCATATTTTCCTCTTAAAAAACAAAACTGCTGGATAAAGAAACGGACGTGTAGAGTAGATGAAAAGCACCGGTGGTGTGCATCGCTGCCACTCATCCTACCTGTTTCCACAAAAGCTTTTTATTCCAGAGAGGCTTGACATAACAGCGATGAACATTAGCCAGCAACAGTGCTGCTGTAAACACAAACCAAACCCCGCTCAAACTGCGCATGCGCTGCCGCACTCTTCGGCAATCTTCGGGATGGAGTCGAATAGCGGCGTTTGCAAGGATTCCAGATTAGGGGTTTAATAATAGTAGCCTATATAAAAAGTTTTGGAAGAAAAATAGACATTCAACATTGCTGTCCCATGTTTACCTGACTGAGTTGAGTCCGTTTATCATTTCGAAAATAACGCTCACATTTTTAATGTAATGTGTACAACATTTCGAAACGTGGCTGTCAAATGAAGCAATGTGTCAAAAACAAAAATATTGGTTAAAAATCAAAGCTGCTATGATATTAAATGCAAATTGAGCACGCTACATTGTGGGATTCAAGTTTGCATGCAGTGTGATTTGTTGCATAATGTAGTAAAGTTAGATCATCCGGGTATAGGCTACAGAAAATGTGCATATTAAGCAGTTTGCATACTATATTTTGCAGAAACAAAAGAGTAGCCTATTACAATGGTATTCTAAACATTGCATAGTACATAGCAAGTACATTTTGAAAAAGTAGCCAACATTTTGAAATATCTACTAAAAAAGTGGAATTTACTCAACTTTTACTCTGAATTTATGTACTTCAATAGTCATAAAGATAACCCATGCATTCAGAAAATCTATATATTTTGTATAGAATGCACGGATCATGCAGATATACTGTAAGTGTTGAAAAGTGCATATTTATATTATATTAGTTAATTATATTAGTTATAGCCTATTAGTTTGATTTTTAAAGTGTAATAATAGTAACATATATAACATATATAACATAATAGTAACAAAAAACTATAGCCGAATATAGCCAGATATTTAACTGAAATGATCAAGAGCAACCAGTACAACCTGTTTTGGTAAAATTGGATGAATGGGGGAAAAGAAAAAAAAAAAAAACAAAAAAAATCAGCCACAACACAGAACACAAAGTAATGTGATGTGAAATTACATTACATACAAATGTAATGTGAGATTACATTACATATTAATTTACATGTTGCAAAATGACATTTTATGTTTTATGAGTACATTAATAATAACATAAATTACTATTTCAGCTTGTCCAAGTAAGAGATATACAGTCAAGAGGCCAACCATAACACGTGGTACCACAGCACACCAGCAGATGTCATGCTAATTCATAAAACTGCATCATGGTGGAAAGAAAGAGTCTGAACACTCAAGTGATGATGTAACTGTTTATTATCTTGGCATGCAACTACATGTCATGACCTTTAGATTCATCTCAGGAGCTTGCCCTATATATCAGAGCAAAGCTTAGCCAAGATACAAGAGCAATAACAAACAAACAACCAAACCAGTAAGAATCCACTATGCGATTGGCTACATTTCTATATATTCTTCCTTGCATGGTATTTAAAAAGAAACAAATGCAATATAAATAATCTCTACTATTATTTCATCAAAAGATATTCCTGACTTTTAGAATCTTTCTCTCTGTGACCATAAATAGCCTCATATATCTGATTATACATCATAAAAATGTGCAGTATGTCCATCTAATGATGGCTCTGGTTGTATAAAATGACGGATGCCCAGTTTCTTCTATTCATTTACAATTGAATCGAACAATAGATTTGCAAAGAAAATGTCTAATACAGACGTAAAAAATATCCAACACATCAGTTCGTTTTTGCAGTTGCGCACAGGACAAAAACAAGCATCATCACAACCAAACACGTCCTGCCCCATTATTACAGCTAAGCAAATTTTTAAAATTCATATGCAAACAAAAACGACATTTCCAAGGGAAAAAAAACAACAACAGAACTATGGATATAAAAACAACAATCATAAATAATCCTGATATTAATCCATAAGAGCAGACGGTAAGCGCTATAGGAAGTGAGCATAATGTAAGATACAGTGCAGGACACTCACAGCGCTGGGATGTTGTGTGACACAACTACACAATCATACTTCCTTTGCCAAAGAAGATCCTCTTTGCCAAAGGCAGCATGCATGATACAGGGCTGAGCCGGGCAGATAAACAGAGTCAAACGCGTAAAGGCTTTGCTGCGTCGCAAACGGGTGATAAAAAAGGGAAAAAGTCATGTTTTTGACAGCTAGCGAGGAAATTAAAACAGAAACTCGTATCTGATTACCCAACCCAGCACCATTTTTTAAAACTCTCATATCAGATGAGGCCAAACATAAAAAATAATCCAAAAATAAAGGCAAAAATTCTCTACATGAACACCAAATCAACAAGATGTTGAGCTTGCATACACTAGGACAGAAAATGAACAAATTTCTTTGTATATCAGCATTTTGCCCCAGAAAATAAAAACACAATATCTTTGCTGGAAGGTGCAGCTGTAACATCACTTGTCGAAACACACTTCGACTGCAGGAGGCAAAATGAGATTTGATGACAAGGAAGATTTCACTCCTCATTACTCATTTCAGTGGAAAATCACTAATATACCACATAAGTGAAACCGTGTTTAACAGTCTTAAGTGATAATGCATTCATATTCATATTTGTTCAGGCTAAACAAAGACATGTGCACATTCATACACAAATACAAACATATACATGTACACTTAACTGGTCCAGGCAATATGTTTAACAAGGGAGAAGTCAGTGAAGGGAGAAAAACATTCAACAAAACAATCCCGTCATAAATTAGACACTGAATCAAATAAATGCTGTTTTATATAGGAGAGATTTTAAGTGATGTAACAGTTTTCATCTCCTTTCAGGAGCACTATCAGTGCACAAAACACCAGCATTGGGTTGGGTTGATACTTTCAAAATGCTGACTAAACAATTAAAAACGGATACAAAATATTCCATCAACAACTTCATGGAAGTTAGCAATGTTTTGTAATATAATAAAGGAAAACATGAACTTTGGGGGGGAACTTAAACTAAGTCTAATTGTCTGTATTCTTTAAACTGAAACTACAGAAGTTACTAAACACAAACCGAAGCAATGAAAATGTGGTGACCTTTGGACCACTGTAAACAACAAATAGGAACTGTTACTGTATTGAGCATTTCATACACACTAAACACAATCTCACATCCTCAAACGAGACTGAACTCTAAAATTCTATTGTGCTGTTTGTTGCTTGTAGCTATTAAAGGAACAGTTCACCCAAAATTTTTCCAAATTCATCATTGAAGTATTGACTTGGACCCACTTCTGGTGTCTGTCTTGACTCTAACATGTCCCGTTCTTGGTCTTGACTCGGACTAGACCCTCTTCTGGTCTTGGTGTTGACTCTTGAGTCTTTTTCTCTCTTTTTTTCTAAGATTTGTTTTTGCCATTTTTGCCTTTATAATGACAGGACAGTAAGTAGACAGGAAGAGAAATGACGAGAGCGAGTGAGGGGGACAGGATCAGGAAAGGTCCACGAGCCGGGACTCAAACTTTTTGTCAGTTTGTGCACTGACTGTGGTCTTCTGTTCTCAGTCTTGGCTCAGACTCATCCCTTTTCTGATCTCGTTCTTGACTCCGACTCGACTCTCTTCAGGTCTTGGTCTTGTCTCTCTTGGCTTGGGCTTGGCCCTTTTGTGGTCTGGGTCTTGATTAAGACTTGAGTCTCTTCTGGTCTCTGTCTTGACTGGGACTCATCCCTCATCTGGTCTCTCTCTTGACTTGGACTCATCCCTCATCCCTTGTCTCGATCTTGACTCGGGTTTGACCCTCTTCTGGTCTCTGTCTTGGTTTACCTCTTCTGGTCTTGACTTGGGTTTGACCCTCTTCTGGTCTCTGTCTTGACTCGGGTTTGACCCTCTTCTGGTCTCTCTTGACTGGACTTGGCCTTTTGTGGTCTATGACTCGGGTTTGACCCTCTTCTGGTCTCTATCTTGACTTGGGTTTGACTCTCTTCCGGTCTCGAGTCTTGACTTTGGGTTTGACCTTCTTCTGGTCTCGGTCTTAACTTGGATTTGACCCTCTTCTGGTCTCGGTCTTAACTTCGGGTTTGACCCTCTTCTGGGCTCTCTCTTGACTTGGACTTGACCCATTTGTGGTCTGGGTCTTGATTAAGACTTGAGTCTCTTCTGGTCTCTGTCTTGACTAACTCTGGGCTCTTCTAGTCTTGCTCTTGACAAAGACTCATTCTACTCAGGTCTTGGCCTGGACTCAGCGTGCGCCAGCGTTTTTGTGACCAATCAACATTGTCAAAGCTGGTGAGACGTGTAGAATAACACCTAAATTGAAGAGCCTGTTTCCATTTATTTTCATTATATGAAAAATACATTATTTGAATCATACAGGTTTGGAACGATATAAAGATGAGTAAATTATGACAGAATAAAAGAATTTTTGTTTTGGGGGAACTGTTTCTTTTTAGTAGTAGTACAAAATATTGACTGATTGCCTATGAAATGTCTCTTAGAGATATCAGACCTATACCACAATCTATACATTTAAACAATGATAAATGAATGGCTGTTTCAAACAATGATGCCCAACAAATAATTCATGCACATTTCAGTGGCTAACACTGCAATAATATTAATAATGCAAGTACTATAGATTCCAAGCACCTTGGTTATTCTTAATATATACTGGAAGAGTCCACTATATAGTTTGTATACAGCAGATTATGGTTTCCACAGTGAGCTAAAAGCTAGTGAAGAACCGTCACTTCTGTACAGAGTTACCGGGACATGGGTAATTGGTTTCCTGGCTTGGAGAGGGTTTTGATTGGCTGACATCAAGAGTTACCTGAGGTGGAGTTGTGACTCAGACGTGAACATTCATACACAAGCAGTGATTAAGAAAAACAAACTGACTCTGAAAGGATGATGAGTGATTACAATTACAGGGCATAGCTAGCTCTTATGAAGAGAACACATGAATACAGAAGGCTTTCGGCTGCGTCTTGCTGCCTCGATTGACTCCTATAAGGGCAACTCTACCTTCTACCTAAGGAGGATGGTGGATTCTTGGCATGACCCCATGGAATTCGAACATGAGAAGGGCTGGTGTGTCCAGCCGGCCTCAGTTCCCGTTTAGCAGCATCTCAGGTCCTGGACTGGGTCACGGGGGTCTCCGGGCCTGGGCGAGCACGCCCTCATCTGCATATTCCCCATATTGAGGCCTCCAGGAGAGAGGGTCTTTCTGTAATGTCATAATAGTAATAATAAAATTACAGCTCTTATTAGTATAAATAAATGACCAACTATTAAAAGGCCAGAGAAAATGCTTCCGACAATTATTTGTTGTTGATTTCAAAGGTTTTTGCATTCACACAAATATACATTTTCCTTTTTAGCCGCAGTCATATTAACTCTTTTTCTGCCAATGACGCAATTTTGTCATTTATTAAACAACAATTCCCACTACTGACGGAATTTTCCGGGTTTCTGTGTTTTCACTGTTATACGACAGGGGGCGCTATTAGACACCTTCTGAGAGAGTACAGAATCTCCTGATCAAAATACAGCTGAAGAAACATAAGCATGTAATCATATGCATATGTAAAATAACGGATCATCAACATTCAACAGCATATAAATCAAAACTGCCTATTGCTGTCGAATTAAATGTTGAACCCAGGACGAGCTATAGGACTGTGCAAGCATTAGGGATGTTGATGAACTCGAACTCTACTCCATCTATGTTTTTATCATCCTTCTGAATTTGATCTGTATGTAGTCTTTGACAAAAACATGATTTTCTCATCGATTTGTTCAAAATGTTGCTTTTTTATGAAACTTATCCACATTCAAGTGTTGATAAAAAAATAAAGCATGGATGCGAAAGCATTATATGCGAAAGAATCCTGACATCACAAAAGCAACCAATATAGATGCACTGGAAATTGACTACAATCAAACTGATCCGATTACATTACGTGCAAAATTACAAGCAAACAGTCCTAAAAATAGGGATTTGAAAACAGAATTAGGTGTGCAGTGTCAACAAAGCTCTGCTTACCTGAATGCCATCTTCTTCATAAGGTGGTTGTTCATTCTCTCAGGCAAGTTGTTTTCCAACTGAGAACTGGATGCTGGATCACCGAAGACTGCAGAGAGGTGGATGTTCTGGGAGCGGCTTTGCGTTTCAATTGAGTCCTTTAGATTATACAAGCAGTTAAACACTAAACAACACAAAAAACGACAAACGCCATGTATGCATGTATGAGTCTAAATGTTACCTCAGAGTTGCAGTCCTGTGTCTCAGTGTCCTCCATGTCCAGCGCTGAAAGCTCCAGCTCGATGTCTCTGTCAGGCTCACTCTCCGTCCCATCCTTCTCCAGCAGATCTATACCCTGCTTTGACCCGCTGCTGAAGGAACTGCGCCTTACATGCAGCCCGGGCACGGCCAGCTGATCGCTGAGAAACACAGACACACACTGAGCTCTGAAACATACCTACACTTCATTACACAAATCAGTTCGGCTCTGTTGTTTGGTGTTCTCAGACTAGAAACTCAATTTTGAGATCAGGTGAGAGGTGTACTCCCACTCAGAATCTGCCCTATGAGTAATCATCATTGACACCAAAAAGCAATGGAGGACATGCTTTTTTCAAAAGTAAATTCAGTTTGCAAAGTGTGTGTGTTCACTACTCACTACTCATAATGTGTGTACACTTATTTGGATGGATTAAATGCAGAGTACAAATTCCGAGTATGGGTTATCATATTTTTTACACATTATCAGTGGTGCAAAATTGACTAACTAATTTGATTTCATTGGAAAAAATAAAGTGCTACAATATGGCTCTGGATTAGGACTTGTGTGTGTTAAGGAGACACTATCCTCACTGCTGTGTGTGAGAGCTTTGCTAACACAAACGAGTGGAGCTGTGTTCCGGCTGCTGCTCTATTTTTAGAATGGTACAGCGAGACGACTATGGTGGGGTGGGATGGGGATGAAGACTGGGAAACACTTTTCAGACTACTTGTACAATGTTCCCAACAATACAGTAAAATTAATGTACAAATGCCACTAATAATAATTAATTCATGCATGACATTGCTATGTGATTGTTCACTGGAGCAAGTCAAAAGAACCCACTCCCACTCTAAATATGGCTCCTTCAATGCAAATCTATGAGATTTTTTAGATTTGGTACCTCTCTAGAAAGCTGGAGTGACTAAGAGGAATCAGAATCACGAGGACCCCATCTGAGGTCACTGTGACCAATATGGCAGCCGTAGTCTGTAAAGAAAATAAAACACGAATCACTCTCAAAGACAAAGAAATATAGAGTCAAAAGCATGGCAAACCAAACAATGTCTAACCTCTGAAGTTGACTGAGGTGGTGCTGGCGCACCCCTGCGATGCGGTGGCCTGGACCGGGTCAGTGGTGTGAAAGCCAGTGCGGGAAGCTCGGGAAATGGCTCCCCATTCAGAGATGATGGGCCCCTCTCCAAAAGGAATGATGGGATCTTCTTCTTTCAGTCGCCTGTAGGGTTCCAACATGTGCAGCCACCGCTTGCCACCACTCTCCTCGTCCTGAGGACAGATAATTAGATATCCATTAGGAGCCATATCAACAGTGAATCAACAGAAATGTGTTGTTAATCAAAGAATGATGTGCAGTGACTCCATTTTATATCTGCAACATTTTTAATGCAGTGTGAATGTGATGTGCAGTGACTCCACTTGTGCTTGTTTCATATTCATTTTAATTTAGTTTGAGAAAATGTTAATGTGTTATATGGTGAGCATATTTATGTAAATTAGTGCAAATGTGATCTGAAGTGACTCCACTTACACCTGTTACACATTCATAGTATTTTTGAAGGAATATTGTTTCAGTTTAAATGAATTAACAGGAATGTGTAACTGGATAAGAGTAAATCAGTGTGAATGTTATTTGAAATAACTCCATTTGTATCTGCTAAGCGTTAGTTTTTAGTTCACATTGTGTTAATCAATAGGCAAGTTTTGTAGAGCATGTAAAATTAGAAATTAAGCAATGTGAATATTATCTAAAGTGACTCCTTCTGTACCTGCTACAGTACATGTTCATTTTTTAATTTAGTTTTGGAGAATTAATAGTAATGTGTAGCCAATTTTGCGGGAGGGCCAATCACATTGTGTATAGAGTCGGCGGGGCGGGCTTAACATAATGACGACAGAGTTGAGACCATAGATATGTATATAAAGGCTAGATGTGTCATCCGCGCTGCTGGCCAATGGAGGTCGACGTCTGCACCTGGCGGCCATCTTGTCACAGGCAGCTCGCTCACTCAGTAACATTGTGTTAATGGTACATGTACTATTTAAATAACCATAACTTGCTCAATTTTCTACCGATTTTCAAACGGTTTGGTTTATTATAAACGTCAGAGATGTAGCTATGACACAGCATACTTATGAATAATAAGTGTATAAATAAATAATCATCCAGATAATTATAGCCTCGTTAATAACGTTTGTAAGAAACCAAACCGTTTGTAAATCCGTCAAGATTTAAACGAGATAAGAGTATTTGTGTTCGTGTTGACCACTCATCTTACATCAGCTTACCTGTGACAAGATGGCCGCCGGTGATGATGATGGAAACTCCGCCGTAACACATCTAGCCTTTATATACATATCTATGGTTGCGACGGTCAGAGCAAGCTCAGACATATTCGGTTTAAAGTCGTTCATCTTCGGATGCGGCCGGCGTCGCGCGCGCTGTTACAAAAAACTGTGGCGAAACGATCAACTTGTCATTTTTGCCGCGCTCGTGCTGTCGCGTTGAGTATAAAGGCTTTACTCCGTGTCAGCGCGTGCTCTGATCGGTAAAGGTGCACGGACCTTTCCCGAATCATCTCCAGCACTCCGAAGCACCACTAATCCGCCTCTGTTTCCCTCATAAGCTGATCTTTCTCTCTCATACACACACAAACACACACATACTGTCTTTCTCTCTCACACATGTAGGCTAGTTATAAACCCTTTAGACTTTTAATGATTAGTGTTTTATTTTTAAAGTTTGTGGGTCCTGTAAAAAAACAAAAAAATCCCTTATTTTGGGATGGATTCCGGGAAATCTCCCTAATTTTCAATGTTCAATGTTAACAGCTATGGACTGGATACGGTAAAAGTTTAATATATCAACTTGCTCCGCTGACTACATCACCTTCGTTGCTCTGATTGGCTGTAGCGCTATCCAATTGCGTGCAGAGAGAATTTGAAAGACAACTGTTTATCCCGCCCCTCGATTGAGCCCTGTCAATGATGAGTTCCCAGACCTAACATCTTGATGTAGGTCTGGCATGCCAGACTAAGTAATGTGTTATTTGGCAAGCAAATTTATAAGTATATCAGATTGATCAATGTGAATGTGATCTGAAGTGACTCCGGTTGTGCTCTCTGCGTATTAATTAGTAACTTATTATATGGTAGGCAAATTGAAAAGTATATCAGAGTGAATCTAAAGTGACTCCATTTATGCAACACTTTTATCTTGATAAAGTTTGATGGAAATAATAGGAAAGTGTTACTGAGTAAGCTAATTTAAGAATGAATCAGTGTGAATGCGATCTGAAGTGACTCCGGTTGTGCTCTATGGGTATTAATTAGTAACTTATTATATGGTAAGCAAATTGAAAAGTATATCAGAGTGAATCTAAAGTGACTCCATTTATGCAACACTTTTATGTTGATAAAGTTTGATGGAAACAATAGGAAAGTGTTACTGAGTAAGCTAATTTAAGAATGAATCAGTGTGAATGCGATCTGAAGTGACTCCAGTTTTGCTCTCTTCACATTCATTTTTAATTCAGTTTGAGGGAATCAAAAGGGATTTGTTAAAGAATAAGCTCATTTAAAAGTATATAATTATACTATCATATAATGTATATCATATACATACATAAAAAATCATAATACTGTACTGTAATAATTATGATGTAGATATAAAATCATGCTGTATTTGTAAATGTGATCTGAAATGACTCCTCTCGTACCTCTTTTATATTGAGTTTGATGCACTTTAAAGAAAATGACAGAAATAAGCAAATGTAAAAGTAAATGTGCTCTAAAGGGACCACTTACTAGCTGTTTGGAACAGGAGTGGGTTGACAAATGGTGGGACACTGATTCAAATGGGCTGATGGTGCTGCACGACCAGGGCGAATAGTGGGCAAGACTCTCTTCTCCACCATGACACTTACAAGTCACACGCCCACCACCTACACCCTCAGAATGCTAAAGGAGGAGAAAGAGAGAGATGACAACATTCTATCTCACACCCACCCGTGTGCAACAGGCTGCCAGAATTTAAAAATGGGGGTGGAAAGAAACAATGCAAAGTGACTCAGCCTCCGTGGTGCCAAATCTTTCTCTGAGAGTTCATGGTTTCAAAGCGCTTGTGCGCACACACAATTTTCAGGACAGAACTGCTACTTGCTTTGGATATATCAGTTGCTGAGCAACAGATCCCACTTAAAATAGCTTATCACACCTTATAAGGGCGACTGCAGCTTTATTGCCAAAGTTATTATTCGAAGAATAATCTGATTTAACACCGCTTTAGCACGGTGCAGACATGTGTTGTAGTTTTCCCAGGATACACACCTCCTAAAAACACCATATCACAGGGCCGTACCTCTGGACACACATCCACAGTGAAGACTGGAGAGGACTGGGAGGGCCTGTTCATGTTGCCGTGGTGATGTACCCACTGTTCCTGTTTCTGGCGATAGAGTTCCTCATAGCCAAGGAGGAACACGGGCATATGCGTCCTACAAAAGACAGAAAAGAAGTGTTAAACTTCTCTATTCTCATGATGAAAAAGCATAATCACCTATTTCACATTTAAGAGTAAAGGGTGTAATTTATATATATATATATATATATATATATATATATATATATATATATATATATTATATATATATATATATATATATATATATATATATATATAAATATCTTTTTTTTTTTAAACCTAACACAACAGAAACCGAGTGACCGACAAAATGTCTTGTCACACTCAGCTGCTGACAGCTGCTTGCCATTGGTTACAACTCAAATTAACATGGAAGAAAAATTCCACCTGACACTCTTTTTATATAAAAGAGCCAATAAAAGGTGTTGGGGGAAAGTTACTTTTAAAAGTAACCCAATACATTACAAGTTACTCCATATATAAGTTACTAATTGCATTACTTACTTTTACATCATTTTTCGTAACTCTTTCTCACCCTGGCTGAGTCTTACTTTACTGAGCAAAGAGCAAAATCCAAATGTAATGGCAGCTTTCAAACCAAAAGTGAAATGACACAGCCAGTGGCGTAGATTTGATTTCGAAATTGGTGGGGACACCAATATATAATAATATTTTAAGTTTTGATCGAAATTATTGCTAGTGATATATCGGTGTCACTGGATATATTGGTAGGGACAGGTCCCTAGAGTCCTACTAAATTCTACGCCCCGAACGCCAGCAGTAGAAAGTTCAATGATCTCAATAAAAGCGATAAAACAAACAGAAAAAAAGTCATTTTTGCTTATTTGTATGGTTGAATTTGAGCATCAAAGGTCAGCATCTGAGACTGAGATTAATTACATAAAGAATATTTGTGTTATTTAACATATATTCAATTACTGCAGGTGTTCGTAGTATATTCCGAGTTTGCATTTCACTGTTTCACTGTCTACTGCCAATACACACACAAACACGCTGCTGTGAGCAAGTTAGACATGCTGCTGCTGTAAAATATAGTGTACATGAATTATCCATGGCAGATCTATACAGGTGGAGCTGGGAAAGTGGAGGGTTTCTGAAAGCACACTGCAAACTGCTACAGTACTTTAACAGCTATTGGCTACTGATACAGCAGGAACCAATCAGCTGTGCCTTATAGAGAATGATGTGATTGCAAGAAGATTGAGTTAACGATCAGTCTGCGCCATCTAGAGTTTCATGACAGAACTGTATATGTTTACACAGTGCACACAACGCCTCTACACTTACTCTACAGTTTCTCTCAGTATGGGGACAGGAGAGGTGCCTGCACTCTAGGTAACTTGCGTTACTTATTTGAAAAGTAAGTCAGATATTTTCTATAAATTTCAAAGTAATGGGTTACTTCTCGTTGCCTGAAAAAAGTAATCTGATTATGTAACCCGCGTTACTTGTAATGCTGTTACTACCCGTAATGGTGCGTTCACACCGGACGCGAATAGCGCGTCAAATTCGCATCTACCACGTCTAGTTTGACGCTTGACCACTTTGTGTTAATTTGCACATCAAGAGCGAGAAACTGACGCGCTAAAATCAAAAGTTCGAAGCAAAATTTACGTGCGTCAAAATTCGAAACCCGTTGCGGCCATCTTTTTTTATGTTGATCGAGCAATTATCGAAGAGATTAACCGCACTGTATTTGTTCTGGAGAGATAGAACAGCACCGTGGTGATCATCATTGCCGTATTTGTGTCCACCGAACCCTTCAGAAGCGATCTGTTGGCGAGTTTCACCATTTGCTCGCACCAGGAGCTGCGCTGGATGACGGTCTGCTGTCAGCGGTACATCCGCTGTTCCGCGTCCCAGTTTGATCACCTGTTGTCCCGCATCGGTCATCCATCTAATCTAGCTGTCATTTATTTTTGTTTTGATGACAGAGCCTGCCTTCAAAAGTTATTAACCTGTTCTGTGATTTTTTTCTCTCACGTCCAGACACAAACTTATGCACATGTATGTTGTCTTTATGTATGTCTTTACATTATAATACTATTTCATATAATCTAGATATGGAATGAATAACATTCAATACAAAATGAACATGTCTCGTACATAGAAATAAAGTTTTAAGTGATAAAATATTTGCTTTGTTGTGCATAAGAATCCCACCATGCATTTAGTCATATTACAAAATAATTTATTGAAGCATCCAGATACTTCACAGCGTGAGCAAGCAGCTAGGCTCCTGATTCGGTTAATCGTGCTCCCTGAATCTGACGCCAAAATTCAAGATTTTTCAACTCCGGACGGCAGACGAGAATTCGCCAAAACGGTGTGAATGCACAAATGGCACTAACTAAATCATTCAGCGTAATGTGCTTAATGCTGCGCCAGACGCTTAATTCGCGCCATTCGTGCAAACTTGACGCACTGAATGAGGCGTATTCACGTCTTCGCGGCGTGCTCTACGCTTCATTCATGCCGCAGGAAGTTTTCCTGTTTTTACGCTGTAGTCTAACGCTGTCGCGTCCGGTATGAACGCACCATAACACTGCCTATACAATAAGACATGAGATAATGAAACGTGCCCTGTGCATTGCCGTCTCTGCTCCGCTGTGCTGCAGGGGCTATCCAGTGCTGAGCGCTCCCGGAGCGGAGGCTGGTGACACGCGGAACTGAAAAACCTCAGGAGGGAGAGAGTTACTTCTCCCCCTCCCTGGGATACAGCGCCGGCCTCCACGCGCGCCTGCTGTCGTAGACGGGTGTGTACATGCCGTGCGCCTGAGCAGGGGACATAGAGGTGTAGGTGGAGGGGGGCCCATAGGAGCCGGGGCCTAATCTGTCCGGAGGAGGAATAGAGGGGTGCTGATCTGAGTACAGAGGGCCCATTGAAGGGGGTAACATAGACTCGGGCATGTTGCTGGAACCGATGGAAGCGAGTTGCATGACTGCATGACCTGTGAGGAGGAACTGTGGAGGAAACAGAAGTGAGTGAGTGTAATGGAGCATATTAGAGCCACAAGAGAGATACAGGGTTTGTCGCTTACTGGCAGGCTGGTGGTAGGGTGACAGGTCATATGTTCTCTGGTCCTGAGAGTGGTAAATCTCAGGTGAGCTCTCGAAGGACAGGACCGTGTTTGAGGAGACCTCCCTCTACCCTCTCTTACCAAAGCTATCGCAGAAGACTGGCTGTGATTGATGGGATTTCTGGGAAAAGAAACAGCTTCCATAAGAATCAAAAAGATGGACAAAGAAATACACTTTCAGAGAATTTGAGAGAAATGTCACATTCATGTTTGGCTCTGAATTTGTTACTTTTTATTAGCATGGTAACACATTCAGTTCCTTTTCTAAAAACGAAACTAAATAACATAATATCATTATTATTATTATTATAATTATTATATTCAATTATACATTTAAAACAAAGCAATAAATAAAAACAGTAGTCAACATTTTAAGTGGATCAAAGCCTTTCATCAAAATTAAACATGAATTTTGAACAAAACCCGTTCTTGTTTAGAATTTTTTTGATCCACTTCAAATGTTGACTACTGTGTATACTCTGAATTAATAATATTATATTACTGGAAATAAAAAATAAGTATTTATAAAATAATCATTTTATAGACAATTTTTACAGTAAATTTACAACAATACTAACATTTATAACTTATGTCTTAATTGCTTTCAAACGTTAAACCATGGCGCTTTTTATTTTGGTGCAAAACTCCAGGAGAACCTCAAAACTTCTGGTTTGTTGACAGATTTATAAACACAATTGCAGATTACAAGTGATTTACACAAATCATTCATTCCTTATTTTGGCATCAGAAGTGTGATTTTCATTAAAAGGTTTGCATCCCTGACAACTGCAAGTTCAACTGCAACTGAAAAGTAACAGTACACCTCTCCTCAACAATGATTTGAGGCATCACTCAAGGCTGTAGCACAAATGCAGCCGGAGTTAAGCACTAAAGTTTGTTCAAATCAATTGCGGTAAGTATGAGCTTTAGTAACAGTGATGCTTGCCTTGGCACACAGAACTTACTGTTTCTAGGCTGAGAGCAGCAGTCCGTTAGCACCATTGAGGAGTGTTTTGTCCTCCTCGTGGTCTCCCCTCTTGGGATGAGCTGAGTGGGAGACGTGTCCTCTTTCTCATGGCTCTTCACCTCTGACCCTGGGACTACTCCTTTGGTGCTGGCTTTTGGCATAACTGCTGGAACTGACAGAAAGGGCCTCACCACCCCACTGGCTTCCTATTCCTCATTCTGTGCCTAAAAGAAAGATGTGAGAGAAAGTGAGGAGAAGGTGTGGGTGTTGTGTGTGTGTGTGTATGTATGTGTGTGTGTTTGTGTGTGTGTTCTCACTTCTCAAGCTCTTCCTGCGTGTGGGCAAAAGTGCAACTGGCTCCTCTCGGACAGCCGCCCTGCTGCCGTAAGTCCCTGCACATACTCGTCTTGTACTTGCTGTTGGGTTGAGCCTGAACAAAGAGAACAGTATAATGTGTTGCCAGAAAACTTTCAGCGATCAGCCAAAAAAAAAAACAAAAAAAAAAGATTGGTCTTTCATAGCCCAGGAGACTTAATGGATATAGAATTTCTCAAGTATCAAAAAATTGTGTCAGAAGCTTCTTTTCAAAATGCCTTTGGTGAAATAATAATAGATACAAATGGGTCAATAGTTGACGTACTGTATAAGTATAGAGTATAGAGATATTAAATTATGGCTGCGATAATTTGTGACCTGCTCCATCATTTGGAGACCCAGAAATACATTTATACACAGAACAATTCATTGATTCACGAAACAGTTGGTACTGTAAAACTAGTCAAAGGGATGCAAGGAAGGGAAAACGGATGCTGTGTTAATGAATTACAGTTTTACCGCATTAAACAGAAAATACGTCAAAAATATTATTTTTGACAGACCTAAATGTTTACATTTTTAGTAAGCTTTGCGTTATCTTTTAACAAAACCTCTTTAGAGGTATAGATCCAGGTATATTTATCAGCCACTACATTAAACAGTATTGTAATTACTTTTAATGTTTAAATTACCTGGTTAAATTGACATAATTTCAAAGCTTTTTGCATTTCGGGGAAGCTGTACTTAAAGAGACACTGTACGAAGATTTTTTGGATTGAAATATCCCAAAACCACTACACTGTAAAAAATGATTTGTAATCACAAATTATTTTCTTTTGTCAAATCAACTTAGATAATCTATGTAGTTCAGATAATATTTAATATTTTATACATATTAAATATTTAATATTATTTAATATTTAATACATATTATTTTGAGTTTCTGGTAATATTAATCTCCTGAAACTAATCTCTAAATTGTATTAACTCAATTTTTCCATTTCAATGAACTTACAATTTTAAGGCAACCAGGTTACTTATTTTTTTTAAGTTAAACCAACAATATTTTTTAAATGTTATATGATTTGTTGACTTCTGTACTTTTTCCCAAATGTTTCCAGCAATGTTTAAATTCAGAGAAAACCTCAATTTTAACCAGTTTAACGGCCCTTATCATTGCGTCACCTGTAAATGCATCATACCCAGGTTACCCTCGAGTTACAGTTTTACTTTTGCAGGCTATTTCATTAAAATGAAATAAAACAATGTGATTTTAAGTGGTCAAACGCAAATGTGAATAGAGTTGAAGTTCACAGAAAAATGAGGTGGGAACCGGCAAAAGTTCAACTTTAATCGTAAAATAAACATAAACAACAAAACGAAAGGAGCGGCAGCGGATGCCGTGGCGAATGCCGTGGCATATAAGCATAAAAAACCTCCAGAGCTTGTGTTACTTGAGACTGGGTGTGTCATGCAGGTCTCTGTCTCTCAGGCCCCGAAGGGACACAGTAAGGGAAAACGCAGATATTTGCCAGCAGATTGGCTTCTCATTTACACGAAAATCCCGTTTTTATGACAAAAACGATTATTTCTAAAGACTCCGGCCAAAGTGGTTATTTCTGAAAGCGCCGGTTATGTGTTGTCGATATCAACTGGGAGGAACGGCATTTTAGGTTCTCTCTTGTCGATTCTGAGGATTCTGATTGGCATGCATGGCTTTATCCTTCTCCCTACACTGCCACCCATAGGTTTGGCATAGTTATGATGGCGCTCGACGGCGGTATTTATGCGGGTGTGTGCACAATGTTACTTATTGAAAACGGAGAGGGGGAAATATTTGTTTCTCTAAATACCCGGCTTTTTGTAAACGTTGCCTCATTAGCATTGTTCCGCTCCCACGGCTCTTGGCCCCGCCCTGCTTCATACCACAGTAACGTTAATAAAAATTTTAATACATAAGCTCATCCATGTACATTATTTCTGCCTGAGTCCCATCAGATTTATTTCCATAGGCTGTGGCGGTGAAGACTATGATTTCCATGCTCAATCACGGCATCATCAAACTTTTCTTATGGTTTTGAATAAGTGACCTCTAGCGGCAAAACTTCATACTGTGCCTTTAAAGTGATGTAAACTGAATGTATTGAGCATCCTGAGTTCATCCTGAATCAGTGTAATGAGAGTTTAGGCCGTACCTGAGGGCTTTCATTGCTCTTCTTGCTGAAGTTTTGGATGAATTCCACCAGCCCGTGAACAACAATCTTCACGGCCAATAGTCGCGACTCTCCAGCTCTGCCCAGGATGAAGCGGCCGCATATCCCAGTACACAAACACACATACACACAGGTTATCGCTCTGTAATCTGATTGTGTTTGCACCCCTGTGGAAGTGCGAGTGCGCATCCTCACCAGGGTTGTGGCTCGATGCCGGCCAGCCGCTCGGAGGAGCTCTGAGGCTGTTGAGGTTGGCTGGGTCTCCTGTTCTCTCCAGGATTATGGTGAGCTCCTGGACACTCTTTGCAAAGGATTCTGGGGATTGAAGCTGTGGCATTGGGGTGGAAAAGGACAAATGCATTCAGATTTCCAGCCAAAAGAAAAAGCGTGACCAAACATACTACAACTAAAACATAGAAATATTTGCTTAAATTTAATTATTAAATTATTATTTAATTATATATATAACTAAAAGATAACAAAAACCTAACTATTTATTAACATTTATATCAACTATATATATATATATATATATATATATATATATATATACAGTATATATATATATACCTATAAATATATATTCTATAAATTCTAGTTAGCTGACCTATATTATATGTAATGGTTAGTTCCAATCCTTGATTCTTAATTCTTGATTCATGCATATTACACATTGGAACGTTGTTCCTGTCCATGGTCAGGGACTATTTTTTTTGTATAGCGGAAAGAAAGCTTTTAGTGATTTTACCTCATGAAAGTTGCACTAATACAGATTTTTTATTTTATTTTTAATATTTGTGTTGTGTGGTCACCGTTTTATGAAAGCAATAAGGTACTGAGAATTACTTGTGTATTATTAAATGCAATCATCTAAAGTTTAGCATATCTAAGGTTCTTTAATGTTTTTGAAAGAAATCTCTCACCAGGGCTGATTTATCTGATCAAAATATGGTAATATTGTGAAATATTATTATGATTGAAAATGGAATGAAGAAAAAAAATGAATACTTTTATTTAGCAAGATAAAAGTATTCATTCTCAAAGTATTCACAATATATATATATATATATATATATTAGTGCTGTCAAACGATTAAAATATTTAATTGCGATTAATCGCATTAATGTCATAGTTAACTCGCGATTAATCGCACATTTTTATCTATTCTTAATGTCTTTTGATTTCTTTTTGTTACATTTTTTTCTCATTTTAATGCTCTTATCAACATGGAAAAGTGGATTGGCTTGTTTAGTGCAAATGTTTTTTTTTATTATTATTATTGAAAATAACATTGGAATAGTGTTCAATTTCACTCTAACATATATAGCCTAAATAATCTCTCACACAATGTAACACTGTCCATCAATAAAAGGGTGAAAGAAATACTGACGAGGTCCTGATATTGACGAGGGATGGAGATTTGCATCATCTGTGTTTGTGTGTGTGTGTGCTTGGCCATCATCAAGTGGTGTTTCAGGCTGGACGTGCTGCGATGATGATAGCTCAGTTCATAATGACAAAACATACAGATCGCTTTGGTCTTGTCAATGGGACAATTTGGCAACTTTTTAAAAGTAAACTTTACATTCAGAATCTCATTGGCATCCATTTCGGCGTCTCACGCTCGTCATCCACTCAAAACATAACGTTACTATTTGGCCGGCTCGCAAGCTGAAACGAGTGTGTGCGGCACAAAACGGCCTCGCGCTGCGCTCTGAAACCCATTCATTTCAATGGCTTGCGCCGCGCGAGGGACGTTTCGTTGCTTCTTCGACCAAAGCGCAAGCGGATCTAGCTGAGCCGGAAACAAAACAACAGGCACGCCGCACACACTCGTTTCGGCTTGCGAGCCGGCTTTGAGTGGATGACGAGCGCGAGACGCTGAAATGGATCAGGACGCATGCCGCGTCCTGTTGCAAAAGTATGTGAAAAAACTACAAAGTTTGCTAGGACAAAAAGACCGTTAATCACGCGATAAAAAAATTAACGCCGTTAAAATGGGTTTGCGTTAATGGCGTTAATAACGCGTTTAACTGACAGCCCTAATATATATATATATATATATATATTAAATGCTGTTCATTAATTTTTCTATTCACCAAAGTAAATCCTGAAAAAAACTTTTATTGTGGTTTCCACAAAAATATGAAGCAGCAGAACTGTTTTCAAACATTCATAATAATAATAAATGTTTCTTGAGCATCAAATCATCATATTAGAATAATTTCTCAAGGATCATGTGACACTGAAGATTGCAATAATGGCTATTACTCCACACTTTAAACACGCAGTACCTTGTCTATGATGGACTGCATGTGAGATTTGTGCATAAGATCGCCGTACAGCAGAGACGACCACTGCTCGGGTGAGATCCGCAGTCCCGCTTCATCAGCGAATATGAACGATCTTGAGCGTCGTGCTCGCGGCGCAGCTTCGGTGAGTGCGAAACTCCTCTTTGAGCTGCATGAGTGAGGAGTCTTCATCACGTTTGGTCACCTGAAAGACAACATAAAAGAGGAAAGGCATGCTTGTGTACAAGCCCCTATAATTAACACACTCGAATTCTCCAAATAAGCAACACTGATTGATGTTCGATGTAATGATCTCATTAAGATGATATATTTCATAAGGTGCCACAGTAAATCAAGCCCCAGTGAAATATTCCAGCTCATTTACAAACATCAAGCTGTTTAGATGCATATCAAGACTGCATTAGATACTCCCATTGCCGAGCGCTTACTATCCACATAATATCAAGTTACGTAGGCTTAACACATTAGATAACTATTTTCCTGTCTATTCAAGCCGTCAGGGGCTTCATACTGAGAGTAATAGCTGTTAAGTGATCAGCGGTTTCACGCAATCACTGCGTGAAGCTGATTTTAGCTCTGACCTTAAAGCAGGAGGCACGATACAGCAGCTGAACCACGTGACCAATGCTGGTCTTAGACGCCTGAGGGAACCGCTCTCCAGTTTCTGCACCACGAACAGCACCAGAACCTTCCGCAGAGAGCCGAGCCGTCCTCCAGAGCCAGCAGCACCAGCTTCAAAGCATCCTCCTGCATGGCTGCAATATATGCATATATGGACAAAGACACACAGTTAGTGCTGTGATCAGTGTGTGCTCGGTCATGTTGAAGGAAATCGATTTATGCTTTGGATGTTCTCAGACTAGAAAACTCAAATGGAGATCACATGTTTTCACAATCAGGAATCTGCCCTATGAGTAATCATCATTGACAGCCAAGCACAAATGCATATTTGAACATTCCCATCACATATTAAAGGAATATTTTGGGTTATTTACAACTTTTTTTGCATCTAGTGACAGACCTTATTCTTAGCAGGCTGATTAATCAAACCATATATGGGCATTTTAAGATTATTAAGAATCACATTAAAAAATAAATAAAAACAAACAAATAATATATATATATATATATATATATATATATATATATATATATATAAGATTTTTTTATGTTTTTAAAAGATGTCTCTTCTGCTCACCAAGGCTGCAATTTTTTGATAAGAAAATACACAAAAAAACACAGTAATATTGTGAAATATTCTGACAATTTAAAATGACTTTTTTATGTTAAAAAACATAAAATGTTTTTTTATGTTTGTTATGCTTTTTTATGTTTTTTTATGTTTTTCTATTCATCAAAGAATCCTGAAATAAAAATGTAAAAAACTGTTTTACAACATGGATAATAATCATACATGTTTTTGGAGCATAAAATCATCATATTAGAGTGATTTGTGAAGGATCATGTGACACTGAAGACTGGAGTAATGATGCTGAAAATTCAGCTTTTTTCAGAGGAATAAATTACATTTTAATATATATTAACATAAAAAAGCCATTTTAAATTGTCATAATATTTCACAATATTACTGTGTTCTTGTGTATTTTTTTATCAAAAAATTGCAGCCTTTTAAAAACATAAAAAATCTTACTGATCTTAAACTTTTGACCTGGTAGTATATATATATATATATATATATATATACACTCACCGGCCACTTTATTAGGTACCCCAGTGCTAGTAACGGGTTTGGACCCCTTTTGCCTTCAGAACTGCCTCAATTCTTCGTGGCATAGAATTCAACAAGGTGCTGGAAGCATTCCTCAGGGAGTTTGGTCCATATTGACATGATGGCATCACACAGTTGCCGCAGATTTGTCGGCTGCACATCCATGATGCGAATCTCCCGTTCCACCACATCCCAAAGATGCTCTATTGGATTGAGATCTGGTGACTGTGGAGGCCATTTGAGTACAGCGAACTCATTGTCATGTTCAAGAAACCAGTCTGAGATGATTCCAGCTTTATGACATGGCACATTATCCTGCTGAAAGTAGCCATCAGAAGTTGGGATACATTGTGGTCATAAAGGGATGGACATGGTCAGCAACAATACTCAGGTAGGCTGTGGCGTTGCAACGATGCTCAATTGGTACCAAGGGGCCCAAAGAGTGCCAAGAAATATTCCCCACACCATGACACCACCACCACCAGCCTGAACCGTTGATACAAGGCAGGATGGATCCATGCTTTCATGTTGTAGACGCCAAATTCTGACCCTACCATCCGAATGTCGCAGCAGAAATCGAGACTCATCAGACCAGGCAACGTTTTTCCAATCTTCTATTGTCCAATTTCGATGAGCTTGTGCAAATTGTAGCCTCAGTTTCCTGTTCTTAGCTGAAAGGAGTGGCACCCGGTGTGGTCTTCTGCTGCTGTAGCCCATCTGCCTCAAAGTTCGACGTACTGTGCGTTCAGAGATGCTCTTCTGCCCACCTTGGTTGTAACGGGTGGTTATTTGAGTCACTGTTGCCCTTCTATCAGCTCGAACCAGTCTGGCCATTCTCCTCTGACCTCTGGCATCAACAAGGCATTTCCGCCACAGAACTGCCGCTCACTGGATGTTTTTTCTTTCTGGACCATTCTCTGTAAACCCTAGAGATGGTTGTGCGTGAAAATCCCAGTAGATTAGCAGTTTCTGAAATACTCAGACCAGCCCTTCTGGCACCAACAATCATGCCACGTTCAAAGTCACTCAAATCACCTTTCTTCCCATACTGATGCTCGGTTTGAACTGCAGGAGATTGTCTTGACCATGTCTACATGCCTAAATGCACTGAGTTGCCGCCATGTGATTGGCTGCTTAGAAATTAAGTGTTAACGAGCAGTTGGACAGGTGTACCTAATAAAGTGGCCGGTGAGTGTATATATATATATATATACTGTGTATATATATATATATATATATATATATATATATATTTATTTATTTATTTATTTATTTATTTATTTATTTATTTATAGCACCATTCAAAGGCTTGAGGTCGGTGAGATTTTTTGAATGTTTAGAAAAATTATTTATGCTCATCATAGGTTGCATTTATTGATTTGATTTGATTTGATTTAAATAATCGTTTTTTTATTTTAACATTTATTCCTGTGATCAAAGCTGAATTTTCAGCATCATTACTCCACTCTTTCAGTCACACGATCCTACAGAAATCAATTCTAATATGCTGATTTAATAATCAAGAAACATTTATTATTATTAGTTATTAATATTAATATTAATATTAATGTTGTAAACAGTTGTGCTGCTTAATATTTTTTTTTGGAAACCATGAGGATTCTTTGATTCTTTTGATGATAGAAAGTTCATAAGACCAGCATTCATTTGAAATATAAATCTTTCGTAACATTATACATGTCTTTACTGTCACTTTTGATCAATTTAATGCATCCTTATTGAACAAAATTAATAATTTCTTTAAAAAACTTTCTGACCCCTAACTTCTCATTGGTAGTGTATTTATTACATTATTTAAAACTACATAAGAACTATCAATACACCATAACAACTTAGAAAAATAGGACAAATAGACATTTTACCCTTAACTTACTAACCTTTTAACAGACTTGTAAATGAATAATAAACCATATCAGTTTTCTGAGATGTGTAAATCTTATTCACTGTCATTAGATTTTACAATGCGTTATCTGCATTATACTTTTACTCTCTGGACATAACTATCAGCATTGGCCTTTGAAAAATAAAGTCGACACAGACAGCAACTCCCATAGATAATGTGAAGTTGTCTAATTTTCCTTTTGGGAAAACATTTCTGAAGCGTCTGGTCATATTATTCAGAACACAGAAGAGTCCTTTATGGACAGTTGTCAAATCCCTTCCGATTCCTTCACAGTATCCTCTTGCAGATTACTGAATCAAAGGAATCAGATTCACTTTTTTCTGGTCATGGCATAAATTGAAATATTGGATAAAAATTTGAAATAAGTTGTAGATAACCCAAAATATGCAAAAAAATAACCAGGTCTGTATCTTCAATGATATATATTTAAAGGGGTCATGACTTGGATTTTTTGTAATATGTTCCTTGAGGTTCACTTAATAAGGTTTTTTTTTCACAATCATATCTGGGAAAGGATTATTTTCAAACCATTTGTCTGAAATGATCTGTTTTTAAGCTTCTAAAGCTACTAAAGCTTCTGACGAACTCTCCATTACATTGTCCTTCGTTTACAAAAGAAAATGCTCTGAACAAACATATAATCCTTGGACACGATACGGACGCCCTCAAAATAACACTTCTTTCACTCTTCCACTTGTCCTGTTGTCGGCAGACTCACATGTGTGAAGTCCATCAGAAACTGAACACACATCTGTGTACTGTATCCAGTGTAGACAGCGTCAGTTAATATAATGACTCAATTTGCTTTTGACGCAACAGTTGTGGGACAGAGGCGAGTCAGTGTTTTACATATAGACCTCATTACGCTGACTGAGTGAGTAGATTATCTGAACATGCTCCTCTCTAACTTTGTTAATAAAACATGGATGAGACAAATATCCATAAATGTATAGTTAATGAGACAAATAAGGATGTTGTAAGCTACGAAACTTGGTGCAAGACCTCTTATATGTCAAAAGATCAAGGCAAATTCTATTTCTCATGTCATGACCCCTTTAATGAGGAGTAATAAAAACGAAACAGTGCTGAAATGGTCATACAGAACTCACCCGGTCCAAGGAACTGGCAGCCGCGTGCCGCACGGCGGCCCATAGGTTGGCGGAGAGCTGCTGTGGGTTCTGGTGCTGCAGGATCAGTTCAGTGACGGTGCGCTCTCCCAGAGACCTGCACGCCCGGACCGCACGCATACGCCCCTCCTCCTCAACCAGCTGACAGTTCACCAGGGTCACCAGCTTCCTCTGCATGGGTCTACTGAGCGCGCTCTGACTGAGGGTCACTACACCTGTGTGGGAGAGCAGAATACAGATACATTTATTTGCATGATTCAAAGCTATAAATTTATGATCTTTTTAAGAAAAGTCAATCCACAGTACATAAATATTTCTGTGCGGCTGTAACATGCATATTTGACTTCAAATAAGTTACATTAAACTTAAAAATGTATAAAATGAATGACTTGTTTAAAGTATTTTGTTTGTGAGTTTAATGAAAAGCTATTAAAGGAGTAGTTCACTTTTAAAAAAACTTTTGATGATAATTTACTCACCCTCATGTCAAGAATGTCCATGTCATTCTTTTCTTCATTCCAAAAAAAAAAGGTTTTGAAGAAAACATTACAGGATTTTCTCCATATAATGCACTTTACTGGCCACCAAATGGTTCAAGGTCCAAAAGACAGTTTCAGTGCAAACTGTTCAAAGGGCTTTAAATGATTCCAGACGATGAATAAGGGTCCTATCAAGCAAAATGATAGGTCACTTAAAAAAATGTATAACAAAATGTAAGTTTTATAAGCACAAACGCTTGTCTTGCTCTGTTCTGTGATGAAAATGCTCATCAAAATGAACAAATCTTTATCCGAGTCATTTCGTTATTTTGTTTGTTGAATCAACCAAATGACTCTTTTCCAATCGGAAAAAGATTCATTCATTTTGGTGAACGAGTTCGAACAGGAGAGTCACAAACGTGCATCACAGAACAGAGAAAGGCGAGTGTTTGTGCTTATAAAATTTTTTTTTTAATGAGCAATTGTTTCGCTTGATAAGACCCGTATTCATCGTCTGGAATCATTTAAATCCCTTTGAACAGTTTGAAGTTTGCACTGAAACTGTCTTTTGGACCTTGAACCGTTTGGTTCCCATTGAAGTCCATTATATGGAGAAAATTGCTGGAATGTTTTCATCAAAAACCTTCATTTCTTTTCAACTGAAGAAAGAATGACATGGGTATCTTGGATGACATGGGGGTGAGTAAATTATCAGCAAAAGTTATTAAAAATTATAAGCGTTTTGTAATTAATTAACTCTAAATCTAAGGGCTTCAAGTAAATATATCAGGGAAAAGAGGTTCAGCTGACGAAAAAAGTTGGGGAATCTCTGCATTGCATGTAAATATAAAATTATGTGAATTTGTATATTTTAATGTCTTTGAAAGACAAAATATGTATGCAATTATTCTCACAAACCTGGAAGACCTTTTAAGCATATATAACCAGTAGACTTAAAGGAAGGAACACTTTGAATATAGCAAAGAAAGTAGAATCAATGAATTATGAATAATTCACTCGTTGTAAGAATAGAATAGAAAAGTAATTGTTTTCTGATTCCTAAAAGTTCTTCAATTTTTTTATCGGATTACGTAATCCAGTTTACATGCAATCAGTTACTCAGCACCGCCTTCCAGTTTATAGTTTTTGAGTTAATCTACAACTAATGCACTATATACAACATTTATCTATTCTTACTTCCAGGAGTTGCTAAACATTCTCGAGGGCAAAAGTCCTGCGAGTCTTATGACTACAGCACACAGTAATACAGTGGAGGCTTGGCAGAGGAGCTCTGATATGAGAACAAAGCTGGTCAATGAGGAGTTTAAGAGCTTTAGCCTTTGGTGGCCCACTAGTCTGCTCTGAAGAGTAACTTTTATTGTCACTCAAATAAAACAGTCAATTGAGTCCTTCAACAGACTTTTCCACCGGTTTCCTAATGCTTTACAGCTCAAAGTGTTTTATTACCCTACCAAGAGTCCTTCTAGTGTGCAATAGTCAACACAGCGTGCAATTAATCAGTGAGAAATAAGTAATGTATGTAAAAATGCACTGGGTGTGTTTTTACTGTTTAATGCTTTTATTAAGAATTGCTAAACATATGTGTGTATACATACTGTAAACAAATAAAAGTGAAGTGGCCTTTTCGGTTTCACAGTTTTTTTTTGTTTTTTCCCACTGACGCAAATATCTCCAACCACATAAGATAACGCGCATGTACCCGCAGAACAACAGGAAATGTTGCACTATTCTAATGTGAGATCATGCAGCCGCAAACCTAAACAATAATGCAGCACTCACGGGTGTTGTTCTCGACATTCGTACCTGTGTCCTTCTCTTCGCACTCTCACCTTTTCCTCCACTGATTGGTTTGAGATACAGAGCCAGCTCCTCCACACACATCCTGCACACTTCATAATGCCTCTGTGTCTTCAACACTGCCCACACTTACGATCTCTCCCTCCGGAACCTGCAGAGGATAAAAACAGATTTCGTGACGTCACTGTCAAAAGCATCCTTTTTCTGACCACTGGTGAAAATGACCTGAAGCTAAATTAAAATATTGCACTGAAGTAATGAAAATAAAAAATAAAAAAAAATAAAAAAGAAATTCATTGGGATTTGTATATATATATATATATATATATATATATATACACATGTATACATATACATGTCACATGATCCTTCAGAAATCATATATACATATATATATATATATGCATCCTTCAGAAATCATATATATATATATATATATATAGTGCGCATATTAGATTGATTTCTGAAGGATCATGTGACACTGAAGACTTGAGTAATGATGCTAAAAAAATTCAGGTTCGATGACAGGAATAAATCACATTTTAAAATATGTTTAAATAGAAAACAGTTATTTTTAATCATATTTTAAACTATATTGAATATAAATTAACAATATTCCTGTTTTTTTTTTTAATCAAACAAATGCAGCCTTGGTGAGCAGAAGAGACTTCTTTAAAAAACATAAAAAAATCTTGATTGGTAGTGTATGAAAAACTTTTGACTGGTAGTGTATGCATGTATGTATGTATGTATGTATATATATATATATATATATATATATATATATATATATATATATATATATATATATATATATATATATATTGTATATATATTGTGTATATATATATATATATATATTGTATATATATATATATATATATATATATATATATATATATTTAGTGTCCATTAAAGACACTGAAAATAAAACGATAAAAAATGTAATTTTAAGCTTCACAGCCCTGAAAGGCAACAACACTGGATTGACCTGATCTAACACAAAACCCCAACAGCAATCCTATCAATCTCCCAGCATGCCTCACTCACCGGCGCCCCCACCAGCTGCAGGAGGGCACAGTTGACAGGCAGCGCATCAATGTCAGTGCTAATGGCCGTTTGATCGAAGGACAGGCCTTGCGGTGCAGTTTGTGCAGGCAGGTCTTGCAGACGGTGTGCGAGCAGCCCAGGCTGATGGGCTTGTGGCTGCAGGCGTCAGAACTCATTGTAGCAGATGGGACAGGATAGAAACTCAGTCCATTGAGCTGCCTGCACCGGCATCCTGTGACCTCCAGGGGAACTATCACGCTCGGGGAGATCGCATGCTGCCACGCCCCAGCGCCTTAAACACACCTGCGGAGAGAAGAACACATCGGGTCATGAGGCTTTCACGCCATTTTGTAATCACCGTCATTTCGAGGTGACAACACACACGATGTTGTACTCTGAGCAGTTCAAATCCTCGGATTGGGAATCAAGTGTTTTTATGGTAACACTATCAACGCCTAAATGAATCTAAAGTGGTCAGCTGGTACAGCGGTCATGTTGAGTAGGAGCTCTCAGAAAATTCCTAGTTTACAAGTTGTAATTGCGCTTTTTTTCAGTTGGAATCTCGTAACTTACGGCATGGCGTGAACGTACTGTACCTTCATTCACTAATCGTGCATTCACATGTATCTGTGCACAAAATTGGTTGTTAAGAACATTTTTTTACGCTTACGTTTTTTTTCTGAATTTATGTAAAATAACTGAAACTGCACAAACACACAATCACAAATTCTGTGTGGCCTTAAAATAATGTTAGGATGAAGTTTTATACATTTATATTTCATCTTACATCATTTCATAATATACTCTACAGAAGAGCTGCATGATTCTGGATAAATTGAGAATCACGACAGAGATTCAAACAGAGATCACGATTCTCCACAAGTCTGAACAGACATCTAAACAAAATAACATGTCATTTACAAGAGGTTCTGACAAAAATGTTAATTACTGCATGCAGTCTATTTAAAATGTTTAATACATTTGAATGAATTTATTAAAAGAATCATATTGAATGAATGATTCAATGACTCTTCGTAAAAAACTTCATTTGTTTCAATACTGGATGAATCAGGCTTTTTGAATGAATCTCGTTAACAAAATACGTTTTTAACAGCCACTTGTCGCCACCTACTGGTGTAATGATGTGATGACACAATTGTTGTTTGAAGCACCAAGTTTATTAAAAGAACCAATTTATTTGAGTCATTTGTTCATGAGTCGGACTACATAGGTCATGCTGTTTGTTTTTGCCATGTAGGCTTAAGACGTGATTTTTTTTTACTTTTTCCAGTAAGCAACCACTAAAAACACCATTAGCAACCTCTTAGCAACATATAGCATTATGGCACAAATTTTCTCTTTAAAAATAATCTCGCTCTCACTTCCCCCTTCTCTGATGTCATTTCTTATTGCCATCAACTGTCTCTCTCATTTATGTTCTTCACATCTCCATGCACTCAAGCCCTCTCTCACTCTTTTTCTGTGTGTTTCTATGTGTTTCTGAACTCCTCTCAGCCTGTTTGCTCCTTTTCAGGGACTTCCTGAAGGACAGATGGTGGAGTAGATAAGAGTGATTTACAAACAGCCATCAACAGTATGTTGATTAAAACTCATATTAAACACATATCACAAACGCCGGGCAAAATGTCAGGAAGAGGAACATATAGAAAGGACAGTTGAAAATGGACTTTATCTTCACCAGCTCTTTTGTCGGAAGGTGTAAAATTACAGAGGTATAATATATCATTGCTTCTTACTTGGACACTACACTCCAGCTAAAGTGGCACAATTCTGGAAAAATTGAGAATCCCTTTTTTTGTTTCAAACAGAGATCTCGATTCTCTCACCATTCTGAACAGACAACTAAAAAAAATAACAAGCAATTTACTAGAGGTTATGACAAAATGTTAATTGTTGCAGTCTACTTAAATATTGCGTGCATTTATTTAAATAAAATAAAAAAATAATAATAATAGATTAAATTTTCATCACTGGATGAATCAGAGTTTTCGAACAAAAAATAATTATTTTAACAGTCAATGATAAATATTCAATTTATCAATTTCTGTTGAGACATTCAGATGGTAGAGTCAGAATTTGGCATAAACCGAATGAGAACATGGATCCATCATGTCTTGTTACCACTGTGCAGGCTGGTGGTGGTGGTGTAATGGTGTGGGAGATGTTTCTTGGCACACTTTAGGCCCTTTAGTGCCAATTGGGCATCGTTTAAATGCCACGGCCTACCTGAGCATTGTTTCTGACCATGTCCATCCCTTTATGGCCACCATGGCATGTACCCATCTTCTGATGGCTACTTCCAGCAGGATAATGCGCCATGTCACAAAGCTCGAATCATTTCAAATGAACATGACAATGAGTTCACTGTACTAAAATGGCCCCCACAGTCACCAGATCTCAACCCAGAGCATCTTTGGGATGTGGTGGAACGGGAGCTTCGTGCCCTGGATGTGCATCCCACAAATCTCCATCAACTGCAAGATGCTATCCTATCAATATTCCAAAGTTTCATGGAATTTCTGTATGTTATTTGTTTTTGATTAATGTTCTTAAAAAGCATATTCTACATTTGTATTGTATTTGTATCTAAATTGTATTTTTGTACATTTTTCATTACATGTAAAGCTTCAGCAATAATCTGCCAAGCCCAAGTCTCATCTCTAAAAAGAAACCAAAGTTGTTCTGTGCTCCAAAGCATTTGAGATTTATGACAGTTAGAAGTCCATGCTCAAAAAAGTAAATAAATAGCCTAGATTATAACTACTGCATACATATAATTTACTACTATAAAATCCCCTAAAAAAGTTAAATATTAAATTAAAAACATTGTCAAACTAAAGTATAGTACAATAATTTTGTTGAAACAATAAAAAAGGTCATTTTTGACTGACACGTGAAGACTCCTAGAGGGTTAAAGAGAATGTTAGCTAAACTTTCTTAGAGTGTATTTTTGTTGGCTGCATGGGACAGAGCTTCAGCTGTCACGCAACTGCTGTTCTAGCACCTGTTGCATGGACAAACCCCTCGGTTAATGTCTGTTCCTCCAGGAAAAGCGTCTGTGACACTCCACACCCTGTCAGGAGTCAAGACAGGACTACCATGTCAAGCAGAATTATGCAAGGGCCTCCACTGCTGTTGAGAATCAATCATTTGTCAGATAGAGACACATGCATGTGGCCATGGCATGGGCACTCCTCTCTTTCAGTACATTTTATTCATCACACTCTTAAAAGTAAAAGAAAAACAACAGCCATATAATCTAAAGACATGACATTTTTTAGAGACTGTAAGGTAAAAGGAAATCGTCGCAAATATTATGAAAAACTTATGTGAAGTAAATCATTAAACACAAAGTAATATCCTAATGGAAACTGCAATGAATAGCCTACTGCATAACTTTTTAACACTATTTCAAACAATTTAGATGCAACATAAGAAACTAAATACGACGAGTACCACTTTAAGAAAATATGCTAAGTTGTACATAAATAGGCTACATTAAAAACATGTACATAAATAGGCTACATTAAAAAAATGAATTAAATTACGCACCATGTAAGTGACCGCGCGCGCAAAACATCCACAGTGTAGCTTAAATCTGCTCGCGCGAGTCATGTTTCCACGCTGCTGCTGAATTTAACGTCTCTGCGTTCACGCGTGTGACAAAACGTGTCCGTGGGGTCTGAATATAGTTGCGGTGGAGGGTTTCGGGGCGTGATTCATGGTCAGGGGGAGCATCTGGGCGAGGCAATTTTGTTATTTAGCCACGCGCCCACAGACCCGAATCTCGCGAGGGAACATCATCGACACAATTTGCATTGTGCGCGTGTTACACACGCACGCGCCCTTTATATTTACAATATAATTACATATATAATACATAACATTAAATAATTTGGCGACTCGATTATTTTATGTAATGAGGCCAAAGACGCAGCAGCGACATTAAAATAGCCAACTACATTTGAAAATAATTCAGACTAAAATGGGTTTGTTTGAACTGAGCACGTCGTGTGTGAAACAAACGCCAAAACAAGCCATAAACAGGAAATAACTTCACTGTCTTGTGACTATGTGACGCGCGGGGGCTGATGAAAATCTGACCTCAGACAGGAAACAGTTTGAAAGTAATTTACTACTGTATAGCCTACTGTAAAACACAATACCCTATTATTGTATTCATACCTTCATTCTTGGGCAAAAAGTTAGGGGAAGGTAAAACTGCACACTGCTGAAGTCCTAAATTGTCAGGTAAAGTGTAGCCTATTTATAGCTATAGCCTATGCAAAGTTATAAATTAGAGTTATTCGAACCATCTGATTTAACCCACATCTCAACCAACATCACCGTAATAGATCACAACTCAGAAAATGATCACTTCCATCAAGCCAATTTGCACCTGGTGCATGGCAGGCGTACTAGTCCCTTAATTGATGGATGGTGCCTTGTGCTTCGGCAAAGCACTTTCTCCAATATATCGACAGAACCTGAAGCCCAGGAATGCTGAGGGGTAATGGGTGCAAATGTGCGCACCAGTATATCTTTAGGTCACTGGGACCTCAAAGTTGGAACATCCTATTCTTGTCACCCCTGATTCCGCCTCTGTCTTCAAGCTTCTGCACATACACAGTTTTCCCCTCGGACAACCACACATCCGAATGAACAGCAAAAGTTTAAGTTGCACTCATTACAAATAAGCTGCAATGAGATGAATCAACTTCCCAGTGAGAGTTCTCCATAAATATTATTGTTGTATATTGTTGTATAACCTGTGGTCCCATTTCTCCTGCTGAAACATAGCCTACAGAATTTATTTTATTCAAGTCAATAAATGATTAGCCTTGATTGTCGATTATTGTTTAATATTAGGCCTTCGTTATAAGATGTAATCAGAAAACTTATATTAACGTCATAAGAGTGCATTTGCAGCTCTTCCAGTTAATAATGAAACTGAAACTATACGGTTAGCCTATTGTCTATGGTCGAAACTGTGTTTCTGTAGGGCAGGCTATACTGTATTTTTTTAAACGAGAGTATTTTTTAAACGAATGAAATGCAAGCATCGTTATTTCAATAGAAAATAACATCTAATACTTTGGGTGGATCGAATGAATGAAACGTGGAAAAATCAATTGTTCTGCAAGACGCGGAAGTATTTTTGAGCGCGAATTGTGCTTGGTTGTGTTGTACAACTTTATGGACAACTGTGCACCTGAACGTACTAACGTCAGACTCTATCTTATACAGGTGGATCATCTTGGCTTACAAAACCATCATGAAAATCAATGAAAATAGCCTATTAATATTCTTAACCAAGCATTCTATTAGACGTTGAAATAAAGGAACTAAATTATATCTAATAGCATGATATAGCAATGCACATCACTCCAAACGCAAATAACTTGAGCAAATAACTAGCTGTGCAACAAACTCAAAACAAACATCCGCATGTTGTTGCTCATGCATCACTGATTGTTTGATTTCATAAAAGAAAGTTTGAAAATAATTTTATTATAGGGGATGTTGCATAAGCATTTCGCGCGCATCTCGAAAGCAGCGCGCGCCACACCAGCAGCGATCCTAAATTATATACTTCCAAATTCAAAGTCGCGCGACTTGCACTTACCGTAGGCGATACAGACTATCATCATAACCGTCCATAGTTTATGTGCACTTCGCCATCAAGCCCAAATTCTTCATCGCATTCAATTATTCACAGCTGAGCCGAACTAGTTTTCCCGATTTTTTTTCTTGGCGTCCTTTTATTCCGTCCAGACATCACATAAAATACCATATTTAATTTCCAGAGATTTGGGAGCGCATTCCCTGACAGCGCGACATGTTCGGCATGAGCAGGTACACTCCCATGACCGTCAGTGAATGTACAAAATCTACTATGACGAAGTGTTCCTTTTTAATATTAAAAAGCCAGGCCTGTGCGATTGGAACGCAACAACATGACGTTTGCGTAATATAATTAATATTCATGAGCCAAGCCCTCTGCTTAGGGTTGGCGGGAGAGGCGCGGGAATTCTCACTCAACTATTACCATTAGCTATTTATGGTGTTTCCTTCTCGAAATGAATAATGTGATTACTGAAACTTGTAGGCTTACGTGAAGTGATACTTGAGCTCGTGTGACTGAAATCAGTTTTTGTTTATTGGTTGTTCAATATGACAAGGTGTAGCGCAATATAGCCTATATTTCGTTGTCAGTATTTTAAATAAATAAATACTGTATCCACGTTTTTTTAGTTGTTTTTTTTTTAGAATTTGTTCGAAAAAAGATATTTTAGGAGTCAACCAATTAGCAGTGGAATTTATGCTGCCTCTAAAAGTATGGAAAATCACTCTTCTGCTGAAATCTGAAATATTTCCAGTTGGATGGACTGTGCAGCAGATAGCCGATAACAATTGCGATTTCCTTTCCCACCCTCAAAGGTAATAAAATAATAATAAATGGAAGCAGAATCCTTATTCCTTACGATTTACAGCTTTACTCTCCAAATTTACCAAGCAAACTTCTTCTGATTAATATTAATTAGCCAAGCCTTCGCCATAGTAGGATTCGCAATTTCAGAGATCCGCCAGGCTGTGAGATTCAGAATCGATATCACTCCGCCACAGATGCTCGCATCATGGATAGAGCTGTGGGTGTGCTCTTTTAAACATAAAATGACTCAGTTAGATCCTGAAACAGTGCTGCTTTTCAACAGAATATGCCACTGGATGTTGTTGTTGATTATTGTGCACGGTACTATTTTCGTGTAGGGGGCAAGGATAAAGATGTAAAGGGGCAAAGCCGGAACAAGCCGCTTTTTCGAGGCGTAGGCTGCATGTATTTTAAAGAGACAGAAATGCTTTAGTTGAGCATCCGGAGATCATATAAATCTGTTTATTCATGCACCTTATATGTCTCTTGGTGAAATAAGGATTATAATAAGTATTATCATACTCTTTACATTATTATTAGTATTTGTTTTTTTTTGGACGTGGTTAATATGCCTCAATTTGACAAAGAGCATCCTCATGGGAATCTATCTACTGAATGGTCTTCCTCGACTTTTGTCAATGAAAGAATCCTTTGACTCTTTTGCACACTGATGTTTTTCATGCACACTTTCTGTTCCTGCTTCACTGCTGATTTGAGATCACCATTGAATTAAATGTATTGTAGGGCTATGCAGTAGCTAGCTCTCACGGATACAGCAAATAGACCCCATTTATACATCGCATAAACAATAATGCACAATACTGGGGAGATATACGTGATGCAAATGTATGTTATAAATAGCCCAATTGATGTTCTATTTTATAAACCCTGACAAAAGTATATGCAGACAGCCTAGCGGAACCAGCATGTATTTTGCATTAATGTTCTTGAGGATATTCATATTTTGAGAATAGTAAACACAGTTCGCTCTTCAAGACAGTTACCATGTTAACACACTTACCCCCATTCACTCACTTTTCATTTGTATTACAGAAAAGCCCAAGTGATCGAGACATTATTGATAAGGACGTTGGCGACACCGTCTGGCCAGAAAAAGACACTACGGTCATAATTGATTAATTGCCGCATTTAAAGTGATAGTTCAAACCGGGAGTCATCAAATATGGTATACCGACATTCTTTAAAATATATTCTTTTGTGTTAAACAGAAAAAAATACACAGGTTTGTAACAACTTGAGGGCAAGTAAGTAATGACATTTTTTAATGACTAAAATTTATGGGTGAACTGTCCTTTTAAATTCGTATTTTTGCCTAAATCTAACATGCATCTTTCCGTTTCCCTATAAGCTTCTTACTGATTTGCAATAATTAAACTCTTTTCCACTAAAAAAATCTTAAAAATTGTAACTTTATAGTCAATTAAACAAGGCTTAAAAAATAAAAATTTGATACTACACCTGAACTGTTTTCACCTCTAAACTTTTACAAGCTATTTTATTTTTCTTATTTTCTATCAAACATCTAACAAAAAAAAATGATTCATATTATTAATGAATTGGGTCATTCTCTGATATTTCAGTCTTTTGGACTTTTGGTTTACCAAAAAAATTATAAAACCTTTTATAATGGATAAAAATAATTGATGCATTTAAATAATTGTTATTTAAAATTTACATATCATGTACTTTGTAATTTATACTCGGGATTTCAGGGTTGAAAACTTTTTTTACTTTTTTTGAGAAATTTGATTACAAAAAAATTTAAAAAGTCATGGTTTAGGAAAGACTTACCAAAATCCTGACAACTGGAACCATGTGTAGGATACCAGATGTGGCCCAGGATCTGGGCCGACTCTATGAAAAGAAACACAGAAAGAAAGGCACAAAATGATAAAGAGACGAAATTAAAAATATAAAATTGAAGGCAATGTCTCAAACCTGTCTTAAACACCATCACACTATCCTTGTCACATTAATTTTTTGGAAAAAAAAATTGAGAAGACGATTACAAAAAAATGCCTTTCTTACCACCTGACTGTTAATGACTAACACAATAAAATTGTGGTTTTAGTTAAACTTCTAAACTGAATTTGTTTTTGATTTTTTTTTTTACAAAAATAATGAGAGCACAGACACACAATTTGTCTATTTTTTACTTCAGTCCCATAAAATGTGTAAATTATCATAAATGTGACATTTATAATTATTAAATTGTTACAAGGGACACATGAGCAATGTTTGTTTTACATAAACCAATTCCATTTCATCCGTTAGGGTTGAGAATAAAAGTTTTTAAAATCTAAAATAAAAATACAAAGAATAAAAGGTATTTAATGCCTGAGGTGGAAAATATGATCTGTTTGGAGGTTTGATATGTGCTTAATGATGTGGGGTAATTTTATGTTGTTAAAATATCATCAAATCCCAGAAATTACCCAAATAATATTTTAGAAAAGTTTGAGAGACGTTTTATTGAAACACAAGAGGGCGCTCTTCGACTATGGTGACCTTACTTTATAGTGAAGAATACTTTATGTATACTACTATCAATGTACTAGAAGAATACGTGTAATTATAAATGTACTTCTTCAATACTTGGAACTAAATATGCCTACTTTTTAGAAGCCTATATAAAAATATACTTTTAATTAGTAAACTTTGAGTAGCTACAATTACGTTTTTTGGGGGTTTTGGCACTGCAATGGGACATCCAGTCATCTTCTATTTTACTTTATTTTTAACCTTCATCCTATAACCTTCAGATTGAAAACGTAAGAAGTCATCTATTAACTCTGGAGGTTTTATTCTCACCTATTCCATTTTATGATAAAATCCACATTTTGCATTATCATTAAAGCTACACTGTGTGATTTTTACCCCATCTAGCGGTGAAAAGGTATATGACCATCCAGGAATATTAGTTTCTGTTCCTCTAAATTCCGATTTCGTTTTAACTTCTACGGTGGTCAATGTAGTCCAAGATTAACATGGCTTCCAGTTCGAACCTCATCCATGATTGTTAACTCAAACGTAAACGCGAAAGCGAAACGCAGATTTAAAAGCATCAGAGAAAACTACATTTCGGTGTAGGATTTGAAACTTAATATATAGATTTTGTTTTTCTGTCAATCCCTCTCGTGACCACGACCACTTTCCAAACCCATTATTCGCCTGGAATAAGATTTCACTGACAATGTGTCATTAGCAAAGGCATTCACAGCTGGACAAGAGATAATTATAGGGCCATTTAAATCAGTTGGAGAACAGAATGTCACTGGAACGCTAATGACACACATCTACAGCGTTTGAAGACAATCGTTATGAGTTGAGTGTTCCCTACAACCTGATTTGACAGTGAACACACCTTTGCATGTGTTGTCTTGTGCTTGAAGGATGTGCACTCACAGGTAAATCATTAGAGCAAATGCTCTCTAATCCCTGCATGTATCTGATGGATTGCTAAGAGATCTTTCTCTTTTAAACTCCATGATGAAGAGACTCTAGTTGCTATTAGCTGTCCTTTGTGTGATTGTGAGAGGGCCCCCTGGTTTTCTTGATTTTCACTAAGCCCTCCATGACAGGTTTTCAGGGGGAAACTCACTGCCACTTTTATTTGATTAAATGTGAAAAGAAAAACAGCTGTTCAGTTATATGTTTTTTGATGTTTTTTTGTAAAGAGATTGTTCACCCTAAAATGTAAGTTCTGTCATCATATATAGGCTATATCTTTTTGTGTTCAGCAGAAGAAAGAAATTCATGGTGCGTTTACACTTTTGGGGATGATACACCCATGAATGTCATACAAAATAGTAGTCAATGAACAAAAAAACTGGATTAATAACTTTTTTTATAAAATAAAAAAACGATAACACTGCATTAATGATTACCACATTAGGAACTAATTAAGGTTAATGTATTAGTTCATCCATTAATTGTTATTAATTAAATATGAAATTGTGGATTAATTCCATAATAACTCATTTTTTAACTAATAGTGTTTTAATAAGTTAATTACCAGAATGAGCCAAAGCCTTGTATTTCAAATTCCAGGTAATATGACAGGTACACTAATATGCATTAATACATGATTAATTACTTCATTGTTAGTGCAAATTCATGTGTAAACTACTACAATTACTAAATGACTACTTAATAATGATGTGCCCCATCCAGTGAAGTCACAACATAATGATACCTTTGCAAATCATTAGCTAATGATTAATTAAAGCAGACAACTGGAAGTTGAAGTGCATAGCTTTGACTAATTTTGGTCATCAACACATTAATTTACACTATTAGTTAATAAAATATGTTATTAAGGAATTAATACACAATGACACATTGAATTAATAGCAATTCATGTATTACTTAATCTATTAATCATATAGACTCTTTATTAGTTGCTGATATTATTTTTTATAGTTTTTATAGTTTTATAATGATAGTAATTAATTAATGGTTTAGTTCTTTATGAGTTATGCATTAACTCATGATTATCTGTGGCATTAGTTAAGCATGAATTAATGCATATTAGTGCACCCATATTGTAAAGTGTTACCAAAAAATCTTTGCAGACTTAAGTGTCTATATAACACAGTCTCATCCCAAGACATCATAAAACTGACGCTTTTACGTCAACATCCGCCTTTTTAGGATACCATTAAACGTCAGTTACAGGGCTTTCACACTGGCAGTTTATTTCGGAACGGGGCACAGTTCGCATGAAAAATCGCTAATGTGAACGCTGTCATGGGACCCGGGTGCGACAGCTGGGGTTCCGAACCACGAGACTACCTGGAGGAGGTGGTCTGAGTTCGGTTGCTTCCGAACCGTGCCACGGTTCGCGTGAATGTGAAAGCAACACGGATTCGGCGCAGCACTTGTTCAGGAAGTAATTGTATCCTGCGCATGCGTTTTAGCTTATTGTGATGTATTAAGTTAAATAAAACACTTTAGTTGTTGATTTACCTCGATACAAGCGAGAGTGAGCCTGCAGTGTATTCGTGCATTGCGCGTGGAATCAGAGCAACACATTTGGAAATCCACTGTCTCCTCAAAAGAGTCCGTTTGTAAGCAGCAGAAGTCCACCTTATGTGACACACGCACAGTAAACCTGTATTGTTCACTGAACTGCTCATAATAGCAGCAAATTAATAAAAAAACACAATATTAACACACGTTCTGCTTTCTATCATGCGCCGCGCACGTTGCGATGACGTAGGATAGCACGCAAACGCACCGGGGTTCGAGTCTAATAGCCTCTATGCACGAACCCTGATGATGTATGTCCAAAAGAATCTCAGTCAGCGTCTCTACTTCCGGAAGCGCGTTCTGCAGGCAAAGTGTATATAGCGGCAAAACTTTAATAAAATCCGTTTTCTCAGAAACTGAGACAACAATTTTAGAAGCGCTGATTCGCTAGTCGAATTACATACAATATGAGAGAATACTAACCCTTAAAGTTGTTGATGTAGCTCGAAATATATAATTTAAATAACTTCTCTTTTTCACTCTTGTGTGACAGCTAACTGCCTCACAGTGTTGTTAACATCATTCACGTTAACCGCAGGACGTTTTATAAACAGCAAGTGTAATTTGACACTATCTCCACCTAACGCAAAATCGGCTTCTGACCATAGACTGACGCAGCACCGGAAGTAACTGGGCGTGCTGAGAGCAAACTCGGACGCGATCGTGACATAGAGGTTATTGAAGAGAATTGGCACTGGCTGGTTACTTCCGGGTTCTGGACTGGCTGCAGTAACACGTCTCTGTCCATGCGGGGGCGCTCGCGGTCGAGTGCAGAATGAATGGGAGTCAATGGGGTTTCACCCCCAGAAATCCACTTTTCTAAGGATGTAATTTTTTGTCAAGTAATTTGAAAGTTGAATTCAAAAGGGAGGGCTAAGATAATACACTCAGCTGAAAATTGCATTTTTAAGTTCACTTATCTGTTCTAAAAATCTGTTCAAAAATGTGATGACGTCACACAATAGCAGAATGCTAGCGTGTTCCGGCCAACAACGGCCTAACCTGTAAGAAATCAAAAGGACATAAGTACTCGTTCATTCGACTTTTGGCCTATAATCTATATTGAACTTGCGGAATCAACAATAAAATCTATGTTAATTTAACGACAAGCAGGTGAAAGAGACACATTTAGCCGTTTAGCCCCATAGACTCCCATTCATTCTGCTCTCGCCCGCGATCACCTCCAGTGGAATTCTACTGGAACTGCAACCAAGATAATACACAATGGGGCTAATAGGAAGTGCCAAGGCTCTCCGTTAGACGGGCTCTGATAGAATCAAGTTGAGTGTGAAACCAGACCAACGCTGCGGGGGGCGCCGGGAACAAGCAGCGCTCGGGCTCGCACCGCAGCAAACGAGCCCAGTGTAAAAGCCCCCTACGTTATCTAATCCTAACCCTACCCCAGACCTAACTGACGTTAAAGATAAAGCGTCAGTTGTATGACAGCCCGGGATCGTCATACAACCGACGTTTAACGTTTGACAGTATATACTGTTTTTCGGCAACTATATTGGACGTTTGACTTGTTTTTTGGACTGTGCAGATAGATAGCACACGTATGTCTGCAAGATGTCTGTTAAAGATCACTTCATCTGGAAAGCATCTGCTGTTTAATAACATCTGCTAGACATCTTTAAGATGTCAGTTTAACATACATTTTAAATCATTACATCTTAAAGACATCTTCTAAACGTCTATTTGACATCTGACAGGAAACGTCCTATAGACGTATTGCAGATGAGCAAACACTCTAAAAAATATGTCTTCCAGATGTAAACACACTTAAAATAGATAGTGTGCTATCAGGGTGGTGTCTAATATTTCTGTCAACAAAAACACTGTTAAACTATTGGCATTCATCTGTCTTGTTTACAATGAGACACACCTAAACATTGTTGTGGTTATCGCTATACACTTTAAGAGTGGCTGGATTCACTTCATAAAATGTGGTTGTTATTCTTTTGCAGTGTGTAGACCTACTTCACCAATGCTTTGAAAGCTGAGGTAACTTTTGGAACAGAGTTACAGAGTGGACCTACAATCATCAGAAAACATGAAATAATGGTTTATCCTGCACATCTGTCTAGACTGTGTGTATGAAAGACTGTTATCATAGCGTAAGCCTGTGCTAATCTTAGCGGTGGAGCTAACAACTCCAGTGGTTTTTAAAGGCTTAAAGCTCTTTAGCAACAGTAATTTGTGGGGTTTTTGTATTATAGTCCTTATTCTACATGTTGTTTTGACAGGGCATTATGGATAGATGTTGGGTATTTCCCTCATAAAGTTCAGCACTTTCTTTTAGCAAACTGTAATAGTCTTGACAAACACTGTTATTGTCTCATTTCAGGGTTTCAGAGAGAAAATGATTGCAGGACCTGTTGTACTCACCGGTACATGCTTACTTGCGTCACGGTGAGTGATTTAATTTAACGCGTATTAATTATGTTTGCTTCACTGGTTAGCATGCGTCATTTAGCTTTCGTATGAAGTTTGCGGCTGTGCTCACGTGCTAGCTAAATGTCTCCCTCACTCTTGCATAGCTTATTAAAAAAGAGTCATAGCAGATATTGGCAGAAGTTCATACAAGCGCATAAACAAGATGACTTAAGAAAATTGTACCGCTTAGAATTATTATTACCAAAAATTGCTTAAGTGTATTGTGTTTGTCAAAACATTTAATTTCATTAAGTTTAGTGACAACATGTTACAATGTTTACATCGTACAATGACTGGTAGCCTGTTTTTATTAGTCATTAGTCACAAATTTCACGATTTCAATTCATAAGCTTTCGAATTTGATTCTGAAAAAATCTCTCACCTAAAAATGCTGTAAACAATGCGGTTTTTCCACCATCTTGAATGGATTTGTGTATCATTTTTTCAATAGTGGTGGCTGAATCTTCATTAAAATTGACTCTCGTTAAAGAGTCAATTTTAACGAGCTCACCAAAAAATCACCTAATGAATTTTTAGTGTTGGACTCTGAATCTTAATACATTTTCTGGCAAAGACGCACACAAGAATTGAGGCAATATCTAAGACAACACTCTTACATATTCACAAACTTTCTATAGATTAACTTTAGATTAAACGGTAACACTTTACAATAATTGTGCGCTACCAATAAGCACTGAATTGATGCTTAACTAATGCACAGATAATACTGAATTAATGTGTAACTTATGATTATCTAAGCTATTCATTAATGATTACCACATTAGGAACTTAATTAAGAGTCTGTAAGGTTAATGTATTAGTCTCATACATGAATTGTTATTAATTAAATATGTAATTGTGGATTAATTCCATAATAACTTATTTTTTAACTAATAGTGTTAATTAATATGTTAATTACAGAATGAGCCAAAGCCTTGTATTTCAACTTCCAGATAATATGACAGGTACACTAATATGCATTAATACATGATTAATTAATTCATTGTTAATGCAAATTCATGTGCAAATTACTTCAATTACTAAATGACTAGTTAATAATGATGTGCCTCAACAAGTAAAGTCATAACATAATGATACCTTTGCAAATCATTAGCTAATGATTCATTAAGGCAGACAACTGGAAGTTGAAGTGCATAGCTTTGACTAATTGTGGTAATTAACACATTAATTTACACTATTAGTTAATAAAATATGTTATTAAGGAATTAATACACAATGACACTCTGAATTAATAGCAATTCATGTATTACTTAATCTATTAATCATATAGACTCTTTATTAGTTGCTGATGCAGTAATCATTAATTAATGGTTTAGTTCTTCATTAGTTATACATTAACTCATAATTATCTGTGCATTAGTTAAGCATGAATTAATGCATATTAGTGCACACGTATTGTAAAGTGTTACCGATTAAAACTTTCATTGATTCTATAGATTTCAGTTTGCCGTTCTTTTAAATGTTATATTCATTTTCTACTCTATTCTATTTTCTAATTAAATTATTTGAAACTTTTGAATGGGAGTGTATACAATCAATGATACACATATACCCCAAAATTATATTACAGTGCCAGAAAATTTTTAAACAATAATGAATCCGTTCCGCCTTTTCCTCAAGTCAAAATCAAGTACGTGACCATAAACCCGTACTCAACCCATAATCTACATTCATTGATGTGCTTGACCCTGTAATTGCTGTTTACAGCTGTATTATTAGGCATATACCTGTTTATTATGTTTTTATGCTTAACATTTTTGCATTTGCACTTTTCCCCCAAGTTTTGGAATCCAGTTGTGCCCTTAAGTTATCACTGAACTAAATCCAGAAATTTTGGCATTGAGACGGAGACTTTGCGGCAGCTCTCATCAATATTAGCGTTAGAATACAGATACATCAATCCAAGCAGGACAGTTTCAAGAGACAACATGAAAAAGTCAGATTCAACAGTGCACCTACAAAAATCCCAACATATTGGGAACTGACAAGCTGTGAAGCTATTGAAGATGAGGAGTTTTTCAGATGTGTAAGTTGGCTTTTGAGGCATCATGCTTGTCAGTTTGTATGTTTTAGGATCAGGGTGTGTAAGGGGAACATTCACTTGATTCCTACAACCCCCCTCTCTGAAGAATCATGTTTCAATGGATGTTTCTTCAAAAGAAACAAGACCATGATTGCACTGATCATTGTTGACCCTGTTTAGTTTCCATAGAGACAGTGTCGGTGTGTGCAACAGCAAAATAGCTTTGAGTTGGAAGTGGTTAGTGAAATTCATGTTCTCGGCCATCGGGACATTATTTTTCCCACTCATTGCCACGGCTGAACTGTTGGCTAACGTTCCCTGTCTTGTTTCCAAGAACGTTTTTTTTAGAGTGTTATTATGACGCATAACATTAACAGTTGTTATGTTCACTGACAAAAAAATTGAGTGTTTTCTCATGCCAAATTCATCCCCACAAATGCGATAGGATGTTCTGAGTGTTCGCAAGGGTTTCTATGTGGTTTCTAATGGGTTTAAAAATGGCTTTGGCCATAACTGTGGTTGTTACAGTAGGTGATTGCTTACTGTCAAAAAAACTGGAACAAACTGAGAAATAATTAATTCAAAATAATTCAAATAATTTTGCTATTGGATAAGTTAACATCTTTGATCACGCGGGTCCAGCTGCGCTTACCTGCAGTTGTGATGCAATGATGAACAGCTGGGTTTCCTCATTCGACTGTTTGGATTTCATGTGATTTCTCATGGTGATGATATCATAACTCAGATTAATTAATTAATTTGATCAAAAGTAATTTCGTTTAGTAAGATCCTTTTCACGTAACGTTAATTCTAAACTTCGCGAGGCAGACGACAACATTATGTGATCAAATACAGACAACTTGTTAACAAACTCCACAGCGCCATCCAGTGCATTTAATTGTAACTGCGAATTAGTTCTTTAGGATTTATCATGGACTCACTGCATTTACGGCCAGCAAAGCAACGTATTCAAAATTCGAATAGTATTTTATTTTTCGAATAATAATTACATATCGAATATTTGAAAATTCAAATATTCGTGCACATCCCCGGCGGTCAAGAGGAGTTAAAGCATCTGCTCTACACTCTAAAAAATGGTGCTAAACAGCACTAAAAGTGGTTCATTGGCTTGTAATTATAGGGGAACCACTTTAAGTGCACTTACCTTTTCATTTGGTGCTATGTAGAACCATAAGAGGTGCCATAGATGCATGTTAACCACCCCAGAGAACCACTGAAGAGCCGCTGAAGAACCAAACTGGGCTTAGTGGTGCTATATAGCACCATGACCACCGCAAAGAACCCCTGAAGAACCTTTTTTTTTAGATTTAGCTCGCGCTGCCGCCGTTTGGACTTTGAACCGAGCGGATAAACAGTCCGTGAGACGCGCACGGTTCAAATGAGTTTCGTTCCGCTTTTGGCACATAAACATTATCGAACATTTATCAAACTCGACATTGATATCGAGCATTGGCGATATTGACTCGAAATTGAATAAAATATATAAATTTAAGACGTGGCTGAATGTAATTTATGACCTTGTATGGAAAATCCGGACGTTTTTATGACTTTTTATTGCGTAAAATTCTTATTATTAAAGTTAATGACCTGCATACATCAATAGTCTTTCCCCCTGAAATTTAGAAATCTAAATAGGTGAATTTAGAGGAAATCTACAGATGCAAACAGATGGAGGATAGTAGGTTTAAAACAAACTCCATCTAAATGTGGGTTTTGAAGGTTTTATTTGATGATGATGATGATGATGATACAGTCTTCCCTCAAATGTGAAACTAAGTCCATGTCACTATCAGGTGTATTAAATATATAGCATAGAAAACATGCACATTGTGGCTATGTGGATATAGCCACAATACTAGGGAGAACTAGGGAGACTAGGGAGAACATTGGTTTCTGTCTGAACTGATTATTTTTTAGACATCTTTTGAAAATGAAACAATTGCGTGAATTAGAGGAAGATAAAATTAACTTTAATACATTTTATAAAAAGTCAGAGTTGTGTTAATATATATACTTTTTTGTTTAAACAAAAGTCAAAAGAAAAAATCAATTATGAGAAGTGCCCTTTTTTCACTCTGAGCCCCTGCCCCTCAAAATGTCTGTGCACATCCCTGGTGATGACGGGTAAGATTAGGGACAGGTGTGTGTGGTACGGGGTCGAGTTTAAGGGTTGGTTAAGGTTTAAGGGAAGGCACAACAGTGTAATTACAAATGTAATAACAAATTAATTACAGCTGTAATTACATGCTGGTATTTTCAAAATATATGTACATATATATATATATATATATATATATATATATATATATATATATATATATATATATATTAAAGTATTGTGAATAAAATTGAACTTAAAAATATATATATTTAAATAATAGATTTAACATACATAACAATAATTGCAGTAATATAATCAAGTAAAATAAGTATAAACAGAAGATATAAACAAAAACAAAACAAAAAAAACTAGAAAGAATCTATAATCAAACCCTCATGGACCCATATGGCATTAAACAGAGCGTTCCAGTATAGACTCCTAAATGGATTCAGGATAGGCTTAGTGAACATCCTCTTGTTCTGCACTGACAGATCATTGCAGGGATCAGTTCACATTGCCGAAGTCTCTAAACATCCCTGAATGCCAAACCACCCTTCAATCCTCACCAGCCTATCCACCACTGCCTTCACTGGCCAACAGATCAAATCATCTGAATGAGTCCATTTAGCTGAAGCTGAGGACAAGCAGGATGGCGTCACCAATCAGGAAGGGGTTTCCACAGATCCAATTTACCATAATCCTCAAATTGTGCCATGTGAAAGAAAAAGAAGCCTACTGCAGCCATTTTATTTCTCTGCCTCTGAGATCATTACTTAAAAATCTCTACAAGAGCAAATGTCAAGTCCAGTACAGTAAACTTTGATGACTAAATTAAAAGCTTTGTTGTCCTGATGTGAACCAACTACTCAATTTACAGGTTTGTTTGTTTTTTAATTCAAATCACAATTCAAAAGTGATTTTGGTTTGCAAAGTGAAAGTTCCCCTGAACGCGCATGTGCATACGAGGTATTTTCTAATTCCAATCCTAGTCACAGAACTCACAGCACAGTATATTGTATTTGCCTAAATAATTTCCTGCCATGCAAATCCATACTTTTAATTTATTCTACAGAAGACAAAGAGGAAGATGACCAAAGAGGATTTGAATGAGACATTTCCCCCTTGTCTTAAAGTTGCCCTCGCTGTAAACCCGAACAGTGCAATTGACCAAATGAAAAGAGTTTATTTCACTCAAATATTACTGAAAGTTCCCTGTACTTAATGGAAAAAAGTTAAGTGAACTCAATAACTGATTATATTGAACTGAATGAGTTCATCAGGACTGCATAAGGAGAATAAAAGTTGAAGTGTTAGTTTGTGTTTTTGCACAAGATTTCCACAGGAAGAGAGGTTATGTTGATTAATAGGTGTTTGTTGTGTTTTTGAAGGTTACCATTGGGTTAAAACAACCTAATCTCACGGAAATTTGAGTACGAATTTTACAAGGTGCGATAATTCGCAACAATTTATACGACCTCACTCGTACAAATTAGAATCATTTTGCTAAATCGTACATATTTAACGTCAATTGGCCAATTCGTATGAATTCGTACCGAATGACCTACCCCTAACCCCGCCCCTAAACTTAACCGTCACGTGGGTTTAGACAAATTGTACGAATTTGTACGAGTGAAGGTCGTACGAATTAGCACACTTTTAATCACTTATGACAATTCGTACAAATTGGTCGTGAGATAGGGTAGGGTGAAGAGTATGTTCTTGTAACTTCAACATCAAGAAATATTTCATTTTCAGCAGCCCACTTAAGCTCTGAGCAGAGTGTTAAATGAACACTGAAGCAAGTTGATTAAGAGCCCAACATAAAACACACACTGATCACCATAATGGTGACTTGCAAATTCCATCAGGTGTCTTGATTATTAGTCTCTTAATTATTCACTTCATTATCTCATTACCTTTAACACTGCTTCAGTGTTCATTGCTTAAAACTACTTAATTCCATTATGTTGAAGTTACATACATGAACAAATTATGTTTGTTTAATGTAACCCATTTATGTGGAACCTGTTGACATGAAAAAGTTAGGTAACGCTTCCTTTTACAGTCCAGTTACCCATGTAAATACTATGTACTTATTTGAGTAACTGCAATTACTGGGTAATAACTAGTACTAACCCTGAACCTACCCCTGTTCCATGTACTTACCTTATATTAGCCAGTACTTTCTAGGTAAGTACACTGTAAGTACTGTACTGTAAAAGGAAGCGTTAATTAAAGCCAACATAAAATGTTTTGGGTGTAGATACTCTCATGTGACCTACGGCGTCAACTTCTCATTTAAATTCTCTCCCATGGCCTCATGGGAAAGTAAAGTGTCCACTGCATGTGCACTCCAGAATCGCACCGGAAGTAGTAGGTCATTATTTTTACGGTAACACTTTACAATAAGGTTTGTTAGTTAACATTAGTTAACTACATTAGTTAATATGAACTAATAATGAATAGCACATATGCAGCATTTGTTAATCTTTGTTAATGTTATTTTCAACATTTACTAATACTTGATTAAAATCTTGTTAACATTAGTTAATGTACCATGAACTAACATGAACAAACAATGAACAGCTGTATTTTCATGAATTAACATTAACAAAGATAAACAAATGCAGTAACAAATGTATTGCTCATGGTTAGTTAATAGTAAATACATCAACTAATGTTAACTAATGAATAGGGTTGGGTATCGAGAATCGAGTATTCGAATTGGAACCGGGACTAACTTTTCGCTTTTCCAGAATCGTTCGAAAGTTAAAATTTCGATTCCTAGTTTCGATATTCACAGTCCGTTGACCGGAAGAAGAAACCGCTGAACAACACCAACGAAGAAGCGTCTACCGGAAGTGTTGGCATAACCGCATGAGTCGAACATGAGTAGCTTACGTCGGCGGTTCAAAGTGTGGCTTCACTTTCCAAAAAATAACGAAATCTCGGCAAAATGCAACATTTGTGACAAAAGGAGTATTTGTGACAGAAGGAGTATTTCCTTCAGAAAGACTGGTTAGCAAGGTTAGCTCAACTTTTTCTGACCCCGCCTCTTAAAAGAATCGGAATCGAAAATCGTTCAGGAACCGGAATCGAAACAAGGAATCGGAATCAGAATCGTTCAAATTCAAACGACACCCAACCCTACTAATGAACCTTATTGTAAAGTGTTACCATTTTTACATATTAGAATGGAAGTATTTCATTTCGGACGCAACAAAGGTTAAAGGTAATGGTGTATGTAGTCTTGCTTTTTTGTTCATTAAAACTCAAGTGTTTATTGATTATCCGTCAAGCATCTCATCATTCTTGATCTATTATTATTATTAGTCTACTACTTTTTTGAGCAGGAGAAACATGAGAACCTTGACAGAATTGAAACAAATGAAGAATAAATGAATTCAAAATAGTAAAAAGGAGACCAAAAAAATTTGTCCTTGTTATAGACACTGATAACAACATAATGGAAATTCCATCTAAAGACGACTTCTCAGAACCGTGATATGGTAACTTTACATATTATGTAAATTAATATTAATAGTGTTTCTGCAAATAACTGTATCCTTAAAATACATTTAATTTGAATATATTATTATCTGTCATTTATTTATGTAAATAAAGACAACTATAAGTCATTGGTTCGATTCCCACTGTATACTTTGGATGAAAGTCATAAATGGCACAACAAACGCAGTTTGCTTGTAATAGTTTTATTTTGGATAAAGAGTGAAAGAAATGACAGATAAGCAAACTCTTAAGGTAATGAATTCCTCCTCACTCTACTCTATTTAGAAATAAATATGGCGTGCAGAAAGAATAAAGTGTTTTGGTCAGATAAGTTCCTAAAAGCAATAACAGGAGCACTTGTTTCATCCTCAGTTTCAGCTCTTATTCTGATGGCTTTCCTAGTAATTTCAGCTCTTTTGTTGCTTGAGAAAGGAAAAACGATCTCTTTGAAAGACTGGGAATGAAACAAAACTCAGGAGCCCTGTGGGGCCCAAAGGTAATGTGGCTCCTAAATGGACAATAGAGGCTTTTGTACGGAGAATCACACAGACGGTCTTGTTCTTGTTTTACTTCTTTGTCTCTTCAATCTGTTCAACTTCACTGGATTCGTCCACCACTTTACCATTGATCATGGTTTGCGTTACCACCTTCACTATCTTACGGGTACGAACGTCAGGCTCCTCTGTGGACAGAAAGACAGAGACGGAGAGAGATGTTAGTGATATGTCAGATTCCTTTCGCTCTGTGTTGCTGTGGACGGCTCTGTTATGAGAGGCTGCTCTGTTTGGCAGTGTTTAAAGTGTCATTAGTTTTCAGTCACAGGCGCTGTGGAGTCCAGGTGAGAGGACAAACGCACTCCCAGAACATTCCAGAGCCACGCTCAGATATCTGATGAATGTTTACCCAACAGTTCAAGATAGCTTAAAGTATACTTAAGCATCAGACTCGCTATCACACTGCTGCTGAATATCAGTCTTTCTGCTGAAAGGGGGCCTTTGTATGTAAGCTTGTTTGCGCCACTGAATAAAAAAATAAATCGTAATTCTGACTTTATAACACGCAAATGCGAGTTTATATAAAAGTCTATTTTTTTCCTCAGAATTGGACCTTAATAACGTGCCATTGAGAGTTTATATCTAACAAAAAGCATTCAGAATAGCATGATTGCGAGAAATCCCAATTGCGAGAAAGTCAGAATCGCAAGTTTATATTATTTTATAATGTTCTCGCAAAATTTTCTCGTTTTCTCGCAATTCTTTTTATCTCACAATTGTGAGTGTATATCTTGCAATTCTCACTTTTCTCACATATTCTGACTTTTTCCGTACAATTCTGACGTTCTTGCAATTGCAAATTATAATGTCAGTATTGCGGGATATAAACTAGTAATTGCGAGAAAAAAAGTCTGAAATGTGAGATCTAAACTTTCAATTGAGAGAAAAAAAGTCAGAATTCAGGAGAAGAAAGTCAGAAAGGTAGTGAAAGAAATGACAGATGAGCAAACTCTTTTATTTACAGATAAGCAAATTGTCGACTTTTTTCGACAGTTCGGACTTTTTTCGTACAATTCTGACTTTTCCCCGCTGTTCAGACTTTTTCCGCAATTCTGACATTGTTCTTGCAATTGCAAATTATAATGTCAGTATTGCGGGATATAAACTCGCAATTATGAGAAAAAAATTCTGAAATGTGAGATATAAACTTGCAATTGAGAGAAAAAAAGTCAGAATTGCGAGAAGAAAGTCAGAAAGGTAGTGAAAGAAATGACAGATGAGCAAACTCTTTTATTTGCAGATAAGCAAATTGTTGACTTTTTCCGAAAGTTCGAACTTTTTTCATACAATTCTGACTTTTTCCCCCACTGTTCAGACTTTTTTATCGCAATTCTGACGTTGTTCTTGCAATTGCAAATTATAATGTAAGTATTGCAGGATATAAACTCGCAATTACGAGAAAAAAAGTCTGAAATGTGAGATATAAACTCACAATTGAGAGAAAAAAAGTCAGAATTGCGAGAAGTCAGAAAGGTAGTGAAAGACATGACAGATGAGCAAACTCTTTTATTTGCAGATAAGCAAATTGTCGACTTTTTCGACAGTTCGGACTTTTTTCATACAATTCAGACTTTTCCCCCCGCTGTTCAGACGTTTTATTCGCAATTCTGACGTTGTTCTTGCAGTTGCAAATTATAATGTCAGTATTGCGGGATATAAACTCACAATTGCGAGGAAAACGTCAGAATTGCGAAGAAAAAAGTCTGAAATGTGAGATATAAACTCGTAGTTGGGAGAAAAAAAGTCAGAATTGCAAGAACAAAGTCAGAAAGGTAGTGAAAGAAATGACAGATAAGCAAACTCTTTTATTTGCAGATAAGCAAATTGTCAACTTTTTCGACAATTCTGACTTTTTGCGTACAATTCTGACTTTTTCCCCCACTGTTCAGACTTTTTTATCGCAATTCTGACGTTGTTCTTGCAATTGCAAATTATAATGTCAGTATTGCGGGATATAAACTCGCAATTGCGAGAAAATGTCAGAATTGCGAGAAGAAAAGTATGAAATGTTAGATATAAACTCGTAGTTGGGAGAAAAAGTCAGAATTGCGAGAAGAAAGTCAGAAAGGTAGTGAAAGAAATGACAGATGAGCAAACTCTTTTATTTGCAGATTAGCAAATTGGCGACTTTTTTTGACAATTCAGAATTTTTTCATACAATTCAGACTTTCCCCACTGTTCAGACTTTTTATCGCAATTCTGACGTTGTTCTTGCAATTGCAAATTATAATGTCAGTTTTGCGGGATATAAATTCCCAATTGTGAGAAAAACGTCAGAATTGCGAGGAAAAAAAGTCTGAAATGTGAGATATAAACTCGTAGTTGGGAGAAAAAAAAGTCAGAATTGTGAGAAGAAAGTCAGAAAGGTTGTGAAAGAAATGACAGATAAGCAAACTCTTTTATTTGCAGATAAGCAAATTGTCAACTTTTCCCAACAATTCAGACATTTTTCGTACAATTCTGACTTCCCCCCCACTGTTCACTTTTTTATCGCAATTCTGACGTTGTTCTTGCAATTGCAAATTATAATGTCAGTTTTGCGGGATATAAATTCGCAATTGCGAGAAAAACGTCAGAATTGCGAGGAAAAAAAGTCTGAAATGTGAGATATAAACTCGCAATTGCGAGAAAAATGTCAGAATTGCGAGAAGAAAAGTCTGAAATGTGAGATATATAACTCGTAGTCTGGGAGAAAAAAAGTCAGAATTGCGAGAAAAAAGTCAGAAAGGTAGTGGAAGAAATAACAGATAAGCAAACTCTTAAGGTACCCTAATGAATTCTTCCTCACTCTACTCTATTTAGAAATAAATATTGCGTGCAGAAATTGTGAGTGCATATCTTGCAATTCAGACTTTTTTTCTCACAATTCGGACTTTCTCCCTGCTAATCAGACTTTTTTATTGCAAGTCTGATGTTGTTCTTGCAATTGCAAATTATAATGTTCATATTGCGGCATATAAACTCACATTTACAAGAAAAATGTCAGAATTTCGAGGAAAAAAGTCTGAATTGTGAGATACAAAATCCCAATTGTGAGAAAAAAAGTCAGAATTGCGAGAAGTCATAAAAGGTAGTGAATGTGTACAGTAAATAAAAGCCTACATTTTTCTTTCTTTTTCTGTATCTCCCCTCTCCCCTAAAAACCTTTATAATACATCATCCAAAGGTCTCCTTTTTTACCCCTTATCTTATGTTTTGTGATGTTAGTTAGTATAAAACAATCCTGTTACCATGACTGTAGTTTCACGACTCTGAAGAAAAGATTCCTGTGTTTTGGCTGTAGGCATGAGGCAGCAGGAACATCAGCACTATTGCAAGTGTGATATTGCTTATATCAATTTTATTATGCCAATATTTGTTAGAGCTATGCAAATTTTCCCAAATGTTTGTAGAAAGCAAAATTAGTTTGTGCATATTTGTTGTAGTGTTTGCTGAATGTAACGTGTGACAGTGCAGTACTCACTCTTGGGGGGTGGAGGAGGAATCTCTTTAACCCTGTGAAATAAAACAAGAAACATGCATTAAATATCAAAACAATCATTAAGCTGCAAAATTCCCAGAAAACAACATCAGTCACACAAAATATCAGTATACGGCTGACACTACTTTGGATAAATAATGACAATTTAAACGCATTAATTACAGAAATCGATTGACAGCACTAGACGTTAAGCTAACAGAACCCGCTCACGTTTCCTCCCCTCCAGCAGCCTCCTGTAGGTGGCGATCTCCATCTCCAGGTTCTGCTTGATGCGCAGGAGCTGCTCGTAGTCCGTCTTGTTGCGCTGCATGTCCAGGCGCAGATGTGACAGGCTTTCCTCCAGCTGGGCCAGGGTTGCCTGCAGTCGCTCCATCTCAAGGGTGTACTTCTGCCCCGTCTCACCAAGGTTACCCTCCAGAGCCGACACCTGTCAGGGAGGTTACATGAAGATTTGTCAGTTGAAGCCTAATAACAGTTGGTTAGCACACACATTATCACATGGAGCAGTGGTGGTTAAGTGAGAATTGGAATCTCTTTTCCCAAACATTGTCTGTCTTCCCTCTATTATCAAGCAATTAAAAAATAATCTAATAAATCAATTAAAATAAAAAAATAAATAATTAAAAGACAGAATTGAGATATATAAACTCTTGCAATTGCAAGTTTAAATCCCCAATTCTTGAAGAAAAATTGAGATCTCACAGAAAAATCTCACAGAATTGTGTGATAAAAAGATAAAAAAATATATATTTTTTTTTTATTCTGTGGCAGAAACAACCTTCCATTCAACAATTCTGCTCTGGAATTATAAGTAATATTTCCATTGGAAAATTGAGTAAAAGCAAACAATATTCTGTCTAAAATATAACACAATATTAACTTCTTATTTATTAAACTGTTGTGTAAAATCAGTATTACATTTGCACTCGTGGAATTTGGGCAAAAACAACACTTGTATGATATTCCACACTTTACTCAAGTGATATTGCTTAACTATATCAAATCATCTATAAATATGATACGAAACTCATATGGGGCATTTTTGTCCTAATATCTTGAATTTTAGGGTCAATCATCACATAGTGAGATTGCTTCATATTCGTCACCAATATAAAAACTATATATATATTGTTTAGCTGTATCCATTTGGTTCACATCCTTTTTAATGCTTGGCAAAATACATGTAAATGTGTGTATGTGGATTTGTCTTTGGTGAATAACTATGGAAATGATGCTATTCCATCAGTAAATACATCAGTGCTATTTATTTTACATGTAATCATGTTTAAACTGCTAACCACAGGATAGTGATAACTAAGGTGAACTCGTCCAGACAATGAGGCTTCTTTAACTACTGCTCACATGCAGATGAGAGAGACAGTTTATACACTTACAGGCCACTATTCCTGCAAAACTTTAATATATTTGCTTTCAATGTCCTTTTGTGTTCCACGGGGAAAGAAAGTCATACGGGTTTGGACAGAATTAGGACATTAAAAGGCACAATAGCTTAATGCCTCACCCTTAAAATATAACAGTACCAGCAGAGAAACTACAAAACAACCCTCATGTGAACTCACGTGGCTTATTTACACAAGCGTGACCTGTTGATAGCTACTACATCTGAGATGCTGTCAGTGATCCTGGACTGGATAGAGACTCAAAGGTCATGAAAACAAGCAAACCTGTTTCTGATTGAGCGTTGTGATGGAAAGGTTCCTCTTTGGAGATCTACTACTTTTAGAAGGGTTTCAACATAATCCAACAACAAACTGTGTCTGTGCTTTTTGCATCGCACATTTGACCCGTGAAAGTAAGTAATGGCATGTGATGGAGCATTTATGGCCTGGGTCATTCAAATAGCCTCGACATAAAGGGCAGGGTTTCACTTTCCAGTGGTAAGCTGTAACTGTATCTGCATTGGCCACGGCTCTAGAAGTTCACTCAGGGAACAGAAATGGTACTTAAAAGGTTCCTCCTGCCTGGTTCTGACCTGTTTGTGAAGGCTCTCCAGTTCCACTTCCAGTGTCTGCAGAAAGCGCTGCCTCTCTGATAAGTTCACTCTGAGCCCCTCTCAGCGCTTCATTACTCTCACGCACCTGCATTTGCACCGTCTCCAGCTATACACACACATATACAGGGGAATGGGTTACAAAAGTGATCTGCATACAAGACCACCATGCAACAGTCCAAAGTGATATATCCTACTAAAGGTTTGTTGCAATGCAGCACCAATTCAGTTTTTATAACAATGTGCCATTTACCATAAAGATGATTACCACATTCATTTAAAAAATGTATCACATACATTCAAATAACTCCATATCCCAAGGTATTATTGAAGTACTATAGTTAATATCTTGGTTGCACGTACCAAAAACACCAAGGGCTCTATCTTGCACCCGCGCAAATGACTTTATACACTGATGCATTTATCATTCCTATTTTGCACCCACGAAAAGCGGGATTTTTCCTCCACAGACGCACGTCGGTAAACTAGGAAATGAACTTGCGCTCCCTGGGCGGGTTGGCGCAAAAAGGAGGCGTGTGTCGGCGCAAACAATCCCTGGTGCTATTTTGCAGTTCCAGAAAACAATTGCGCCACTGACCAGAAAAAACCTGGTCTAAAGTCAGTGGCGTGTTGCGCGTATATTCAGATGCTATTTTAAGCATGCATGCTTGGCCATAATAAAGAGTGTGAACAACGCAGATACACTGTAGATGATTCTCTCATCAACACAGATGCATTTTACTTTTTGCAAATGATACATTATTATAAGGAAAAATATATAAACATGAGGGAAATCATTGTTGTGTCCATGACGATGGGAAAAACAGGCATAAAGCTTACACATTTACCCAAATTATTATATGCATGTTTAACCCGAAGCTAATTTGGGTGGGTTTGTCCCATCCCCAGTGTCCCTTCTCTTTCTTTTATGGCCCTGACAAGAACATTGATTCTCCTCGGCTGTGAACCGATGCTGAAGCGCGTCGAGTAAATACGCCGTCAAAATAGAATTGCGCCATGGAACAATCGCATCTCGTTCATCACGCTCTTAAAGGGAATGTGATATGACGCTCTTATTGGTTTATTTCCGTTCACGCCCAAACCACTCCTATGAATAATGAAGCTACTCCAGACCAACCCCTTTTAGATTTGCGCCAGGCGCAAGAGGCATTCATCCCGCCGGAAAATAGCAACAGCGCCGGGATCCGCCCACAAAGTTACTTGCGCTTGCGCCTTACACTTGTGTTTCAGATCGTTAAAATAGGGCCCCAAATGTCATAAAACATGGTAATATATAGCACTGTATTTTTAAACTACTGTACGAAAATGTCATGGTTTCCTTTACCAATAATACCATGGTATTACTATGGTTCTGTGTCCAATGTATGGTATTGTTTTTACTGTATGTCCAAAAACATGTCAATACCACAGTATTTTTGAAGTAACCATAGTTCACATGTATTTGAAAATTCCATTTTCCATATAAAATAAAAATACTATGGTTACATGTACCAAAAGTACCATGGAATTACAATAGTTTAGTGTCTAAAAGTATTTGAATGTACCTTGAAGTACCATACCATGCTTTAGCTTACAAAAAACATGATATTAAAGTGGATCCATGTTCAAAAATATGGTAATAATACCCAGTATTTTCAGTACCTTACCTTGAATACTGAAATCGATGTGAATCAAAAAGATTTTTGTCTTTGCAATTGGCCTCTAGATAAATTTTGCATAAGTACCTTATGTAAATTCCATGGCATCACTTTCCAAAAATATCATTAAATTACAATGGTACCATATCCAATAGCACGGTAATGTCACAGTATTTTAAAATATCTCAAAGAAAATATCTTTGAAGTAACATGTAAATACCATGCTTTATTGTACAGTTATACATGTACAAAAGAGCATGGTTGCACCAAGGTGTTTTGGTAAGTGAAATGTCATCTGGGTCTATAGGAAAGCAGACAAGGTAACTGTTTATGACCCTGTTCCCATGGGAGCACCAACCTTTGCACGGTACCAGTTCTCAGCTTCCTCCTTGTTCTTCTGGACAATGCCTTCATACTGATACCTAAGTTTGGAGAGAACCTGTCCCCAGCTCTGGCCCACGGGCTGCATCCACCTCCACACTGACTTCCTCTTGAGCAACCCGGGCCCTCAGGCTGTCCAATTCCTGCAGAGACAGAGGGAATCATACAGACAAGGATGTGGCACGAGTCACGACTAAACAAATTGTGTGATAATATTCGTGGAACTAATAACAACTGTTAGTCTTGTGACTAATGAGACATTTAACAAGTTTGCACCTGAATTTTGTGTTTGAACACTGGGTTGTGGTTTGTGTGGTGATTTGAAACTGCTGAGTGAATTTTGGGAATTTGATACCACGTGGTGGCACAGGGTGGGTGGAAGTTACTTCATTATTAACTTCTTCTCAATAAATATTTAATAGAGTTGATCTTGTGTTACCCACAAAGGTAGCATGCAATGTGCCTCTCACAAAAACAGCCAAACACTCCAGATATAGTTTGAATATTCTAAACATGACACCACACCCTTCTGTCCAAATTTACCCTGAGTGTACAGTAAGCGTGAGAAAGTATGAGAATGGTACTGTACTTCCTGAATATAATTTTTTTCTGTCAATGCGCCAGCGACAATTAAGGCTTAAAATGTACAAGAAGTACAACAAACACATTATTTCTGAAAGCAATCCACAACAAAACATAACGACCATTATCACAGACTGTTATTTAATACTCTTTTTTCACGTCAACTATTGTCATTTGCTGAGCAAGTTTGTTAAACTAGACCTGTTTATAGCTAGCAACCTGAATACCTTAATCTGGTTAAATGACACAGACCTTTAATGTTAACTCTATTGCCCTCTTAATTACAGGGACTTGTTACTTTCAAAGAAACACAATAATTCAAGTATTAGTATTTGTACTGCTGCTTTGCACTTGGAATTTGTTGGCCAAGCATTTGCATCTTTGTGTATTTGTGTAAAGCGAGTTTCAGCATTTGACTTCATGCCAAGAGGTTACAGATACGAGGCACATCTAAGATTTCATTTGACAAAAGAACGACATGGATTGGGTTACAAGTGATTCCTTGTCCTTGTCTATCAAAGACAAAAGAGGTCACCACTTGACACTCTTCAAGGGATTGAGACAAGCCTGTCACAGAGGTTGCCATCCATTTCTCCATGAACGCATGCAGAAAAATGGGGCATTACATTAAAGCAGCACTATGTAACTTTTTCAACCTTTATAAAATTGTTCCAAAACCCTTGAGATGGTACATCGACTTACAATAGGTTGAACGACAGAGTCTACCATAGCCTGACCAACATGACATCATGACTTTTGTGTAAACATACAAGCCACTTTCGAAGTCAAGTGGCGTGTTATCCTGATGCATTTTTGAGCTATCCGCGTATATGCGTGTATGTTTATGCCATTAACGTCCGAGTGATTCCATTATCTGTACACGCCGTCAAATGTCCGCGCGAAATCAAGCAAAATGTAGATCTACATCTGGGAGCGACCTTTTTTTCCTTGGATGGTGGTTGAGGTAGGTCATATATTTTGATATACAGTAATAACGTTCAGTCAATGGCGTCATAAACACGCTGAAAAGCAATGCGTGTTGATCAGCACGTGAAAAATGGAAATACGAAAGGGACAGGCAGCTCGCGGCCAGCTTGAGACGTGAAAGTATACTGATTACCAAATTTGGTAGGGCTACAGTCTTGCAAGTAAATAATACATGATTAGACGAACAAATAATAGGTCAGGTATAACTATCCTGATGTCTGCAGGCTGATAGTCATGTTTGTTAGTTATTTTTCTGGTGAAAGTGTCTTGCCTCAGGCTATAATGCAAATTGATTTTTCAAATTTGCAGATTCATCTATGGTAGCTTGATATTATAAAATTGACGACATGGCTATTCTCTACCACACAAACATTGAATTGAATTAGCATATCCACTATGTAAAACAGTAGCCAATAGGCTAACGTTACTATAAAGACGCTGGCTTGTAAACGTGAGCTACGCAATCTTTTGTTGTTTGAAAAAAATAAACCCCATGACACTATATTCATATGACTGAAATATATGCCAATGTACCTGTGATGAAGACATTTCACTGGCAACACTGGAGTCTGCCCAAGATGTGAGAACTCCTTCCTTCTGCAGAGTTCGGTATCGTCAGTCAACAAATTCACACGTGTAATCCCTAGTGTAACCATGACAGATTTTACGACAATACTGTTTCCCAACTGGTAGGGGACACTGAGAAGCAAAATTTTATTTTAAGTAACATAATGCTGCTTTAACAGAAGTTGGAAGGAATGGAAAAACCATTGAACTTTGGACTGGCTCACGTCCTGACTCTTAATGTACATTAACATGCTACCCCTGAGTCTAACAAGTTTGTAGACTGAGGGAATTTTGCGCATTTGCTTCTCTATAAGGTGCAGCATTCGTCGCTCTGTTTCCACCGTCCTTACCTCCTCATGATTCTTCTTCAGGAAGTAGAGTCTCCTCTTTCAGGCTGTCCAGGTACTCCACGGAGTGAGGGCAATGATCTGGTCATGGTTCTGACTTGGCTTTCTTCAGGGCCACACAGTCCGCGCTTCACCAGACTGACACATCGCTGCTCTCCGTCTCCCATCTGCAAGACACACATTCCAGAACATGCCTCCCTGAAAGTTGCTCAACAGATGTTTAGAAGAGGAGTTCAGAGAGGTGATTCTGAAATCAACTCACTTGATTCTGAAATTCATCTGCAGCCAGCTGGCATTATTCGACTCAAGCATGCATCCCGCGTCTCCAGGGTCTTCTTCCTTAACTGTAAGGTACAGCATGAGAAGATGAATGCCTTCATCTCAAACACATTATTGAAAGCACAAATCAAATTATTATAGTGAGAGTGTAATTAATTATTACGCATGGCACAATTACAACTAGGGGTATCCCAATCCTGCTCCTGGAAAGCCACCTTCATGCAAGATCTCAATATTCAAATGGATGCTTACGTGTTTCCTTGGTCTAGCCTGTGACCCAGAACCAAAGTTAGTCAACTTGAAGGACATCCTAATTCTCTAATTGCACCGCAAGGAGACGAGGAAAAGGAGTGAGGAAGCTTCCAGAGTAACTATGAGTGAGGATGCAGAGGTGTATCCTATGTGGAAGTCTTTCTTGTCAAAAAAAGGGATGCATGTACAGTTTCTCCTCCCCCTTCACATCTGTCCCAATAATTGTAATTTGACGTTTTACCTTTGCAGTTTCATATAAACCTACATCTCACATTTTTCAACAGGGCATCTTGCTTTAATACGGTATTAATATATTATTCCAATATTTCACTATGCAAATAGGCTTTCCTTCAATGAATCCATCCTCATTTCCTTTTCTTGCATCCCAAGGGGAGTAGAGTTAGGAAGTGAGGAAAGGAAGGGAGGATAAAAAAATGAGATGCACCCCTCGTCTCCACCACTGAATTAAACAGTTGAACCAGCTAATCATGGTCTTTAGGATCACTCAAAACCTTCGGGCATGTGTGTTGGGGCAGGTAGAAACAAAACCCTGGGGAGAAGGTTACCCTCCAGGAGCAGGATTGGAAAGTCCTGTCATAGACGCACATGGAGGAACTCAGAGATAATGTCCCTTTTCTAAAGGGACACAAATGTAGAGGGGAACTTATTTCACCAGTTCACGGTGCTGTTTGAACTTATTACCATTGGGGAACCGCGAACAGTTAGACAACCCCTTTTACAAAGCTATTTATTCAGATTTAAGTATTAGGTATTTCCTTCTTTGTTAAAAGGTAACTGTTTAGTCTGACGTGTAGGTAATCATTTAACTATGTCTGTCTGTTATAGTGATCAAAGACTTTCAGCGCATGTGTATACCTAGAACAGCATGAGACATGCTAACAAATGTTTTTATGGAGTTCAAAAGACCTTGAGGGCATTGTCCACATACTTCCTGTTCGAGGGCATGGGCTTGGGCCATCATGGAATCAATATCGTGGCCTTTCGGCACACGGTCCAGCATCAGTTGTTTGATCTTCTGCTCCAGGTCAGCGTTGGACTTCTCCAGAGTGCGAACCTTGTCTAGGTAGCTGGCCAGTCGGCTGTTGAGGCTTTGCATGGCCTCTTTCTCATTGGTGCAGTTACCATGAAGGCCGTTGTGGGACACGTTGCTCAGAACCGTTCAGATCTGACATGCTCAGTGAGGACGAGCGAGACAGGGGCTTGGAGGCAGCGAACGAGACGGAGGCTTTGGACCGGGCTCGTCCGCTGTCCCTCAGGGACATGCTGGAGAAAGAGGGCTGCCGGCCCAAGAGAAACTCCGAACTGAGAAACTGGACGCCATGACCTCTGAAAGAAGAAGTATTACAGTGTCTCACACACGAATGCTCAGTATTTTTAATGAATGTCTATCACCAAAAAGTTACATAATATCCTTGTGAAATATCACTATATACGAAATGGATTGCACAACATTGTTTAATTGAAAGATTCTTCAACTAAATTAAAATATACACTAAGTTATACAACAGTAATTGTATTGTGTGCTTTTAGAATAAAAATAAGCCTAAAACATCATAGCCAGAAACCTTTTGCTGAAAAAAACTAGTAACATTATTCAAAGAAAAGAACATCACACATCTCCACCTAACCTCAAGACTTCCAGCTTAAAAATGCTCTTCATACAAATGGACTTTTCAAAAGAAGCTTTTCAAACCAAGAATTTTCCATTGCTCCCCATGCTGGATTTTACATCTAGAAGTAAACGTCCAAACTCGGTAAAAATGACTTCTCAACTCTAGGCTGCTTAAGAGAGCTGGTTCACACCTTCCTAATCCATTTTATCTCCTGTCATAAAGTGATAACCAACTGACAGCCTGCTTCTGTAAAAGAGCTCTGGGCTGAACAAGTTTTTCATGCTGATTTGGGAGCAGAATCCCAACTCGGTAATGTCAGAGGTGAATCTGACAAAGAAATGTCCAGATTAAGCCTATTTTTAGGGTTATTAATATTGTGCATAGGCTATATATAAAATATAAGACCATTTTGCAATGTGACATTATTAACATGACAATTGAAGTCCCAGTAATGAGATTGTATATGCACTCTAAAAAATGCTGGGTTGTTTCAACCCAAATTTGGGTCAAATTTGGACAAACCCAAATGTTGGGTTAAAAATGTAATAAAAAAAATTACAGCTGAAAGTGAAAGTTGAAGTTGGGTTAAAATTTTAATTACGTTTTTAACCCAACATTTGGTTTTGTCCATATTTGACCCCAATTTGGGTTAAAACTAACATCACATAAATAACCCAGCATTTTTTAGAGGGTAAGGATATGTATACGTGTATGTGTGTATATATACACATATGGCTATGATATATAAGTGTGTGTGTGTATTTATTTATTTTCAAATAAGTAATGTTCAAATCATATAAGGCCAATAAGTTCAAATGTTCCTTAAATTCCCTTTTTTTAAATTATTTTTTATTTTTGGGTGAAACAAGTCTTACCCAGCCCAATTATAGCAATAGACATCAGTTGTTTTAAAATACTTCTGTTGAAATGCCTGAACCAACATTTAACTGTTTATGTATTCTACTTAGTGAATGAGCAATAGCATAAAAACTTCACTGAATGATAAAGATCACATGACATGTAAATGGACACTCTATCGTTATCTTATGTTGGCACATCAAACAATGAACTTTCTTCAAATGTGAGGTTTGTATTACACCTAGACTTTAATTAAAAAGGAAACTTTTTCTCAAACCATGCACCCATTTGGAATTATAGTCACTTATAATTTCTTCACTTTAAATCTATGTAAATGAATATTAATACAAGTACCAAATTGAATGTGAATCACAAAATATACAGTAGTGAACATTTTAAGTGGATCAAAACCTTTTATCAAAGTTATACATGAATTTTGAACAATACCCGTTCTTGTCTTAGGACAACTTTGCTGAACTTTTTTGATCTACTTGACTACTGTATAATTCCAAAATCCCAAAAAAGCTAATATTGAAATTAAAAGTTGTGGTTATTTTTAAGAGAATAAGTTTAAGAGGATTCATACCTGTTGAACAGCTCCTGTGGTGAGGGATGTGTAGAGCGGTGCGCTGTGGTCAGTTCCTAATGGTGTCCTCATATAGAGCTCAGGACAGGGGCGGGGCTTACAGCACCTGCACACCTGTGGGCGGAGCCAACCTGACTCTCCTCTCAAGCTGCAGTTCTTCACATCGCTGTAACTCAAGACACCAGAGATCATGGCATGAAATATTCATCAGGTTTCTGATGTAACGCTGAACAAAGAGAATGAAAAAACAAAGGCTGCTCTATGTGCCTGCAGGACAAGATCTATGAGCCAGAACAGTGTTTACTATACTATATCATACTATGCTTATCTCTCTGAACTCAGATCGGAAGGATAGCCTATCTTTTCAGTAGTTTACTTATCAAACTGTGCTTACCGAACAAGAATAATGGTGGCTTGGCCTTGCAGAGGCTACATTCACACAGAAACTGAATATGGTTGTCCTACATTTGTGCACTTAATTAAAATAAATAAAACAATAATTTAAAAATATGTCATTATTTATTCCCTCTTGATGTTTCAAAGCTGCTCTGACTTCATACTCTCTGCTGAAACATAAGATGAAAGATATGGTAACCATTCTGGTTACCATTTACTTTCACTGCTTGGGCAAAAAAACACTGAGAAATTTCTCAAAATGTCTTCTTTGGTTTGTACATTATTACAAACCTTCAAGTTTTGAACAGGAATCGTGGTTAAAAATCAAGCTTTGAACAGCTATCATATTCAAAGTTATCATCTACAAAGCTATTTTCTAGCAGGGAAGAACCACTCGTCTTTCTCTTGAAGTTTGCAATAAATATAGGCTATGTGATCCTGCACAGTCCGATTAAGTCAAGCTGCTCTGGTTAACACCTTTTAAATGTGCACAACTCTCAAGCCTTCACTCAAACTGTGTCATGGGAACAAGAGCTGAGTAGCAAACAGAGATCTTTTGTGTCCGCTCTCAAACACAATGAAGTATCCAGATCTCAGGACTCTTGGACTCTCAGATGGCACCAGCGATTGGTTCCATTCCACACATCCATGTGTGTTTCAGGTTACATGATGCCTTTAGTCCATTTCTTATGTGCCTGTAAACACACATTCTGACATGGAACTCTACTGCAGTGACATTCCTGATCTTCTGCTCATACACACTGAGGTTCAGGGGTTTCTGCATATATATATATATATATATATATATATATATATATATATATATATATAGGCTACACTAAAAAAAAAAAAATATATATATATATATATAACACACATACATACATATACATACATATATATATATATATATATAGGCTACACTAAAAGAAATATTGTTGGATTAACTTATAAAAATCAAGTAACCTGGTTGCCTTAAAGTTTTCAAGTTGATTGAACTGGAAAAAGTTAGTTAATACAATAGGGATATTGATTTTCATCATTAGAAACTCAAAATAATGTTTACCTATATACTATATATATATATATATTTACGCATATATATACGTGTATATATATATATATATATATATATATGAGCAATGGTGAAAGGGTATATAAAGAAGTGGTTTGGTTCAGTACAGTATAGATTTGTACATTATCTTAAGCCATGTTGGGTGTAATTAATTACCAAGTAATCTGATTACTGTAATTTAATTACTTTCCCTTGAAACCGTATAGGGATTACTTATTAATTGCATTAAAATACTGCTAGAACAATCTATATAAAACTACAGTGGATTTAACATCAGAATGTAATGTTAAAATGTCTGTTTTTGATGTAACCTTCTCCCTTTTAAATATGTTGGTCAGTTGAAGAATAATTTATGTAGTTGTATATTGTTTATTTTAAGAATTAAAAGAGTACTTTCCTTTGTATCCTTGTATTTTTTTAACTGGTCGAGGTTGATATAGATGTAAAAAATAATTCGTAATAATCCAATACTTCTCAGAGAGAGTAATTAGATAGTAATTGATTGTTTTTTAGAATAACTTGTCTTGAGAAAGAAAGTGCTTGTCGATTTCAAAACTTAATTATATAATTTAACAATAATTTTGTTTATTCATAGATTTTATTATAAATTATTTATTATAATACATTGTTTATTATTTATATATATATATATATATATATATATATATATATATATATATATATATATATATATATATATATATATTATAATATGATCTTCAGGCATTTATTAAAATTTACTTCATAGTCCATAAAAAACACAAAAACAAAAACCTTTTATAATATTTTTAAATGAATAAATCTGATTCATAATGACTACATTTCATTTTGATATATAGGGTATTTGGTATTCACTATTCGGTCATCTCTCTTGCTTATTTCCGGCACCATGGGTGGCCAAATCCAGCATGGAGACATTGCAACGGGTATGGAAAAGAAAGACGAATTAGCAGCAATCCATACAAGCTTTTTGGGCAGTTTAGGTACTGTAGATCACAGGTTCTTTCTGTCTGAGTAATTACTTAACATATGTTTCTATACATATGAGTCTTTGTTCTGTAATGCCAGGAGCTTGACTTATTTGTCATATTGAATCCCTTCCTACAACTTTTCCTGGAGTAAACATTTCAGTCCAAAACGAAAGAGTTTTGACAGTCCTTAAAGGTTAGACAAAAGGTCAGATGGCTCAAAAAACAAAACAAACAAAAACAGTATTGCTTTATATTTTAAGTCATCTGAAAGTTTTGCATTAGAGAACATGATCAAAATTTCAGTTGTGATACACTGAAAAAATGTTATATTCATGTTATCCAGAAGTTATAATATGTATTATAATTTTGATCTTTTTGTAACACTTTCCCTCAATGGTCCACTTTAGACATTTCTACTACACAAATAATTTTGTCGCTTTCCTTTGAGTTTTCCGCCACGACACCATTGTCGAAAAATCCTGCGAAAGCACTAAAACTGCTGCATTCTGCTGCCAGGCCAGTAGAGGGCGATGAAACACTATAGACTGCAGTGTAACATGTAACACGCAAAAACTTGTCTTTGAAACCGTTTTTTCAAATGTTTGCGTTTTCAGGACCAAAAACGCCGCTGTTACAGCGCAGTCTCATCCCAATTCATCATATAACTGACGTTTCTGGGGACGTCTTTTGACCATTCGTCAATATACTACTTTTAGGGCCCCCTTAACGACGGTAGATGACGTTATGGGACCTAACATTCTTATCCCAGAGCCTAGACCTAACCCTAAACCCAACTCGTCACCTAACTGACGTTAAAGGAGTAAAGCATCAGTTGTATGACGACCCGGGATCGTCATCTACCGAAGTTTAGAGGTGCCCTAGAAAGCTCGTATGTTGACGAATGGTCAAAAGACGTCCCAAAGCGTCAGTTATATGATGAATCGGGATAGACTGTGTTACAGCGTAAACCGAAAGGCCAAACCGCATAAAAAGTTTTACAGATTTAGTTGAAAAATGGTGTCGTATAAACAGCCCCTCAAAAGTACAAGTTTTTTGAAATGGTAAAGTCTCTATGTAAACTACAAAAACATATTTTTGTGAACACGTAGACGTAATGCGTATTATGTGTTCAGTCTATAGGCGCGTAGTGTTTATTTAGGAAGTGACATTCGCCACCTACTGGCCTGGCATGAATAATATAGCGTCTGAATAGGAATCGTTTTGACAACATTGTCTGTATGTGGAAACTCATAGGAAATCTTTTCTTCTTTAGTAGGCTACATTGTTGTCATGTAAACATATACTCAATTTTCAATTAATGAAGGAATTATATCTTTCCAATAATTCAATACTGGTCTTGAATAATTCGTTCATAAAAGTGACTATATGACTAGAAAAGTGACTGTTTTTCAGACAAAGCCACATTGAATAACTTCAGAACTCTAAACATAGAGCGCAAGTCGTTTGAATTTCTTGGTATGTTTATGGCACTTTGTGAAGCACCCACTTTTATTATATGGAAAAGAGTGCCCAGGAATTTCTTCCAAAGATTCACCGGTAACACTTTACAAGTATCGTGTGCACTAATATGCATTAATTCATCCTTAACTAATGCACAGATAATCATAACTTAATGTATAACTCATGAAGAACTAAACCATTAATTAAGTGATTACTCATCAGCAACTAATAAAGAGTCTACATGATTACTAGATTAAGTAATACATGAATTGCTATTAATTCCATGTGTCATTGTGTATTAATTCCTTAATAACATATTTTATTAACTAATAGTGTCAATTAATGTGTTAATTACCTACAATTAGTATAAGCATTATGCACTTCAACTTCCAGTTGTCAGCTTTAATTAATCATTAGCTAATGATTTGCAAAGGTATCATTAGTGTTATGACTTTACTGGTTGGGGCACATCATTATTAACTAGTCATTTAGTAATTATAGTCATTTGCACATGAATTTGCACTAACAATTAATTAACTAATGATGTATTAATACATATTAGTGTACCTGTCACATTATCTGAAAGTTGAAATACAAAGGTTCTGGCTTCTTGTAATTAACATATTAATATTAGTTGAAAAATTAGTTATTATGGAATTAATCCACAATTACATATTTAATTAATAACAATTCATGCATGAACTAATACATTAACCTTACAGACTCTATAATTAGTTCCTAATGTGGTAATCATTAATGAATAGCTTAAATAATCATCAGTTACACATTAATTCAGTATTATCTGTGCATTTGTTAAGCATGAATTAATGCTTATTAGTGCACACGTATTGTAAAGTGTTACCATTATTCACCTTTTGTTTTAACAGAAAACAGGTTTGGAACGGCACGAGCATGAGTAAATAACTACAAAATTGTCATTTTCATGATGAGCTAATCCTTTAGCACATAATTCACTTATGGTATCTCAACAAGAGATGGGACACTGGCTTATGATGACAGGTTAAAGACAAACATGTGAGAGACAAGATAAAGCAATACAGAAGTGCCATAAAGAGTGGGCCTGAACACACACACGCAAATAAAACCACTCTGTATGTCTGTCAGCACTTCTTTTTAGGCATGTGCCTGTTATATTTGCCTCACATTTTGAGCACACATTTCACATTTCTCTGAAAAAGGACGTTTTATGCTGATGTATTGATCGCTCGGTGTTGAGTTACTGAACTGTCTGTTCACACCTCACATTTACATGTTTATCAGTGAAGTACAAGAGAAAACGTAAATGATGTGGGTAGGTTAAGGAGTGGTGAACTGCTGAAGTTTTTAGTCTCTCGCTGAAGGCGAACAGGGTAAGTTTACCATAAGAGGAGTAAAGAAGTCAAAGATCACCTTGCGTTTGCTACTGTGCCTGTACTATCCAGTGTTAAATATCTGGCAAGAAGTCACACTACACTAGTCACTCTGAATGTCGCAGGCATCAGGTTATCATAAAAGGAAACAGGATACTGTACTTTTGACAGCCAGCAACTTTAATTTTAAGATTTGATTGGGTAATGGAGTTTTGTGAAGTATTCAGTAGAATAATATAATAAAATATACATTTTCATGTACTATAAGGGTCATTCCAGAATTGGAGGACATTTAGGCATCGTAAGATTGGCCCTTTATTTTACTTTTTTTGTTGTATTTCATAAAAAAGGCAATATATCCATTAAATAATTTGATTCACCCAGCCCAGACATTAAAGGCAAACTTTTTACAATACTTTTTTGTGCTTGGTGCAACCCTGTTACCTATATTTAGGAACCTGAAAAAAGTATATTTATTGATCTAAAATATATTTGTATGTATATTTATCCTTCAAACTACAAGGACAATAGCTCAAGCCCCCGTAAGCTAAAAAAGTCATTTATGGTTATTTTAATAAAAATTATATGGTAACAGGGTTGAAATTTAAGTAACAGGGTTGCGAAAAGCTACAGGGGTTGGATAGATACATTACTTTTGATTAAAGATCAGGTCAACAATGTGACAAATGATTCGGAACACAGGAACATTGTTAAATAACATTTAGTAACATCTTATAACTGTCCATCCGTCGGTCTGTGTCAGTTCGTCTGGTAATTATGGTAACAGGGTTGCGAGTAACAGGGTTGCAAATTAATGCTAATGTTGGCTTTTTCTCATGTCATTTTTAGGACAAACTTACTTGTAAAAAGAAGAAGAAAGCCTTTCAAATCAAATTGTCTTACTCTGATAATAAGAGTAACAGGGTTGCATTGGTTAGAGTGACACATTCAATCAATGCTAAAAGTTGTATAAAAATATGAAAAATCGAAAAGAGAACATACCTCTCTTCTACCCATTCTAGCAGCAAACTGCTTAGTGGTGTCATTTTCTTTTTATTTTCTTCTGCCTGGCTAAATGTTTCTGTAACGGGGTTGTGGGACATAATTTTATTGCAACATTTCTATTATTTGAAACATTTATTTCAAAAATTGGTTTAACAAAAAAAAAGAGGCATATATAGCCTAAACAAAATCATACAAAAAAAGGATATTTAAAATGTATTTTAACAGTTGTATTTAACATTCAATTTGAGAGAGAAAAATGGCACTTGTGGTTACTAGAGACTTACTAGAAAAAAAACTTCAAGTCTATTTATATTTAGTCTCAGGACAAATGTTTTTTACACTTTAATTGCATTTTTTTTGTATATTGTACATAGATTATTTTAAATTTCATAGGTGGGACATGAAATGTTCCCAAATTCTGGACTGACCCATAAATTGAACTGAGAAGAAATGCTCAGGACAACAATGCCACCTTGTGGATTTCTATTTAGTGCGTTATTAATTGTCTGAAACATATCAACAATAGTCTAATTTGGTTGGATTGTTTTGAGAAGTTGAAATATTATCATTATTAATAATCAATTTTAAGATCATTTAATTTTGCTTATTTTAGTAAAACTACAACTGTTTGATACTGGTTTGTCAGTTCAGTTTATTAAAAATTAAATGCTGTTGGATTTGCAAGGGAAATGCTGTTTGAGACTGTTGTTCTGATTTTCTAGACTGAGTTTAGCTGTCAGGAAATTGATTAGTTATAATCATGGTACATTGTGATTGATGTCGTTTTAAACATCAAATAGACATCTTGATCAGGCTATCAGACATGTGATGAAAAAGCTACTACAAAAAATTCCATTTCAGAACCAGTAGGTGTCACTCACAAGCTTCAGTCCTGAAGCTAAAGCCACTCCGTGTTCATGTATCTGTCCTTTGTGCTGATCCAGCATCACTTCACTCTCTATCCTCTACTGTTCAACAGTCATACAGTTCATATTTTTGTCTGATTTGTTCCCTCCCAGCAAAAATAAAAAAATAAATAGGCAAAACTATCTGCATTTATTTTTAGGAAAGACAGCACAAGCACACTTCCGGTTTGCTTGGTTTTAAAACGATAAAACAATTGAAAAACGGTGCAGGTGAAAAATCAGGCTGTTGGACGTTTGTAGATTATGTTCATAGTTAATGTGAGGAACTATGAACCAGTAACATAAACTTGAGGAGAACTGACATCAACATCCACTAAAAATCACATTGACAACAGCCCATTAAAAGTCATTGCAAAATCGACTAGAAAAAAGTATTGATTTGCAGTGAATGATTTCCATATTTATAATGCATTAACATTTAGATGCTAAGTTTGACTGTGATTTAAAGGGATAGTTCAACCAAAATGAAAATTCTGTATAGAATGAAAAAAAAATACTATGGAAGTCAATGGGGTCCATTAACTGTCTGGATACCGACATTCTTCAAAATCTTCTTTTGTGTTCAAAATCCATACAGGTTTGGAACAACCTGAGAGTGAGTAATGGTGTGTTCACACTGAACGCAAACTTAATTATTTGCACGAATAGATTACAAAAGTCAATGCAAAGCCGCGAATGACGCGGACGCATTTGACGCGCAAGTTGAAAAATTTGACCTCACAGAAGATTCAATTGCCCAAATGCAGACGCGTATTTGACGCTCTCATTCGCGTTCGGTGTGAACACACCATGAATTTAAATTTTTGGGTGAACTATCCCTTTAAGTCTCCAAATACTTTTTGGGAACATGGTATGTCCACTAAGAGTAGTTTCAACCTGATCTCACAGAAACAATAGGCCCTACATATAAATTCGTAAGACGATTTTTAGAAAAAAAAGTAATGATGAAGGACTACCACTTGAACGCCTCTAAACCCATCTCTGGGGTGTGAACAAATTGTACGAAAACTTAACAGTGAGATCGTACAAATTCATAAAAACATCAAATAGTTATGAATTGCCATTAGATTGTGATGTTTTCAAAGGAACCCAAAGCAGAAGCATTATTCCTGGTAGGTCGTGTAAAAAAGAAAATAGACACATCAAATATATAAAAGTGCATCAGTGTGAGGTCAGAGAAATCAGCTAAATCAATAATAGACTGATCAGTCAGTGCAAAGTCAGGATGCAGCCTTTGACCCCACTTGACCTGTGCTGACCTCTGTCACACTTGATTAGCCCGGACAGACCCCTGTAGCCTCTCTCTCACTTTCCCCTCTGACCAATAAAAGTGTTTGCTTCAAATCAAGAGACTGGCCACGGGTAGTGATGAAACCTGAAGGATGATTCACAGGACTCTTGAAAAGTTTGGACAAACGGTTTAGTTCAAATGACTAAGGCTTTCTTCATTTAAAGATGGAAGCTTTAGGGTTTTGAACATATCAAAAATATGAAGCGTTATAAGTCATGATGGAACATGAATATAAAATATATATATATATATATATATATATATATATATATACATATTTAGGTCTTTAAACCTAATTTGTATGAATACGTACAATCTCATCCCTATGTTTCTGTCTAACGGGTGGACCTTCATGCTTACTTTTTTCTATTAATTGTACGTTTTGTACATTGTACGAATTCATATATGTAATTGCCACCTCGTAACATAGAAGAATAGGACGCAGGAGAAGTTGCTGTGCCAGTGTCTGAAATCACCCCTAATTAATAGGGCCCTATATTTGCTAGGACAGCCTTTTGTAGTGGTGTCCGCAACCATAGTGATGCTATTGAGTGCACTCATTCAATCCCACAATGCACTGCAACAAGCGGTACAACCGATGGCTGAGAGAATACCCAACCTCGATCTCACGGGAATTTGTACGAATTTTACGAGGTGGCTAATTCGTAACAATTCATACGACCTCACTCGTACAAATTAGTACGATTTTGCTAAATCGTACATATTTTACGAATTGGCCAATTCGTATGAATTCGTACAATGACCTACCCTAACCCCGCCCCTAAACTTAACCGTCACGTGGGTTTACGACAAATCGTATCGAATTTGTACGAGTGAGGTCGTACGAATTAGTACGAATTAGCTCACTTTTTAATCACTCGTACGAAATTCTGTACGAATTGGTTCGTGAGATAGGGTAGCAATACCCAAATGAGTCGGCGTTGAATAAATTCCTGCGTCTGACCACAAGATGGCGCCTGAAACTGAATCATCCATCCATTCGTTTTACAAACCACTGTTTCAATGTGACTACAGAGTAAATTATACAGGTTTAAATTCCTTTTAATGGATTCATAATTTGTTTAATTAAGGTTTATACATGCTAGTTTCCATGACAGAGTTCAAGATATTTCTTTCAATACTACTGGACCTGCCAGTTGGCTAAGTTTCAAGGCCGCACATCGGCGCACTCAGTGTCTAAATTCACACACTTGTTTTCACTTACTCCTTCAAGTGGACTAGATAAATGGACAAATGCAGGGAAGAGTGAATGAGGGTAAAGGGGACGATTTCTACACCAGATGCGAAGTGGTATGACATGACAAATGCAAACCCATTATAATCAGTGATGCTGTTTACACTGGATACAGTGACCTAAAGCGACATGACAAATTCCTGATGTCCAGTTCTGATGTACACCCTGTTCCAAATGGGACCTTAAACACTCTTTGAGTCTACACTTTTGTAACGCTTTGACTGTTGACACACACACAAAACACCTCTGCTCTCTCTCACGATTCTCTCAACATGGGGACAGGAGAACGGTCAGTCAATACATGGGAAAACAAAGTAACTTGTACTACTTATTTGCAAAGGGAACTCAGATATTCTGTTGTAAATTGTATAATAACGCGTTACTTTACAAGTTGCTTGACAAAAGTTTTCTTTTTACATGTACAAAAATAAACCGTAAATTTTACGGTAAAAAACGGCAGCTGTGGTTGCAGAACTTTACCGTTAAAAATACGGTAGGAACGTTAATGAATTTACGGAGTTAAGTTTTCGTATCGATTTGTTCACACCCCAGAGATGGGTTTAGAGGCGTTCAAGTGGTAGTCCTTCATCATTTCGTTTTTTTTTTCTAAAAATCATCTTACGAATTTATATGTAGGGCCTACATATTATTTCTGTGAGATCAGGTTGAAACTACTCTTAGTGGACATACCATGTTCCCAAAAGTATTTGACACTTAAAGGATAGTTCACCCAAAAAATTAAAATTCATTTATGGTGTGTTCACACCCAACGTGAATAGAGCGTCAAATATGCATCTATCGCGTCTATTTGGGCAATTGAATCTTCTGTGAGTTAAAATTTTTCAACTTGCGCGTCAAATGCGTCGCCCAATCCGTGTCATTCGTGTCTTAGCATTGACTTTTGTAATCTACTCGTGCAAATAATTAAATTCACGTTTTCGGTGTGAACACACCATTATCTCACTCTCAGGTTGTTCCAAACCTACATACTGTAAAAAATAAACCGTAAATTTTACGTAAAAAAATGGCAGCTGTGGTTGCCAGAACTTTAACGTTAAAATACGTAAGAACGTTAATGATATTTACGGACTTAACTTAAAATTTACAGCAATAAACCGTATTATATTTTATGATAAAATGTGGATTTACCAACTTATTGATGTACTGATATCTGTTTTTAGACCATTGTAATACACTGACAATCAACAATCATCACAGCAGAGATGAGAGTTACATGAGCAATCACAGCTCATTACAAGTGAATACTTGTATAAATCAATACTTATTTAAAGAAGCTGCACAATGTCATTCACACAAACATTAAGCACCATCATGGTAACACACATGAAATTAAAAATGCAATAAACATTAATTTAACAACATTAAAAGTAACATATAACCCTAATGTACATAACTGATTAGAAAAAAACAATAAAACTATGAGGAACCATAGTTATTTCAACAAAAAAAACATAAAATGTGAAGTGTCACACAGGGAATTGTGGGAATGTCAATTTACGGTTTTTCACTGTAAATTATACAATGATTTTGTTCTTTTACTTTCAAATACTGTACTTTAACAGTATTTTACTGTTAAATTATATCACAGTTATTTACCGTGTATAGTACGGAAACTTTCTGTTAACCAATTAACAGTTTTGCACTGTAGCATTTTTACAGTATTTTACCGATAAAATAACGGTTATTTTTTACAGTCACATTACTTAGGCCTACACGCATTACCCAACTCTAGTTACGAATTGAACGTTGTGCGTTTGCATCAAAATATAGTTGTAATAAATATTGTTTTGCTTTTTGGACCCTATACATGGAAAGCGTTATCAGTTTCTCTTCCACTCTCAATTTCGTGGCCAAACTGTTGTAGTTAGTGCATTTTTTCTTATCTTTCCCCCATTTTATCTTAAGTCATTCTTTCCTGTTTGACCGGCTGCAGAGTCCCAGTGTTTACGCGCACAGATGCTGCCAGGGTGTTTACTGTTTGTCTTCCAAACTGCACACAGTGACCACTTAGCAGAATTAGTCTGCTGATATCCAGAGCCCGTCGAGGGGGAAGTGGAAACGTTTTCACAGGCTCAGAACACAGTTCAGGTCCTTTGAATCGCTGCCAGTGCAATCGGCCAGGAAAGCCCCGAGCCAGAGACTGCAGTTCATAGCTCAATTGAATCAATGATAAAGATCACTAGTGGTGAAATTGCAAACAGATACGAACAGATGTGTATTACACTGGGGGTCAGCACCTGCATTTGCCTTTCACTCATTACTTTTTTCATGCAGTTTGTGTTTCCTCTCCTAAAGCACAGGTTGCTTTTGTGCTTCAAAAGGCCCAACAGAGGCAGTCAAAATGTGAATGGACATGTCTGAGGGAGAGATCGCTATCTAGAGAGGGTCCGTGTGTGAACACTTTAACCGCTGGCCAGAACACAGCGGCTTTTAAAACCACTGCTTTTAATATCATTTCCCATCCTTCGAGCGATGAGAACCCGGGGTATTAAAAAAACGCACAGGCGATATAGTGAAAGGCTTTGGGAAAATGTTAAAAGACTGAGAGAGATAATCATGAAGAAGTATGCCTTCAAAAAATGGCCTTAAGTCAAAAATTTGAGTCGCAGAAAATATGAGGCTATGGTTAATTGTAGGGCTTTTAGTGTGATACGGCCTGGCCAAGTTATTCTAAGCTTCCTAAAAGGCTCATGCTTAGTTTTGCAGAATTCAATTAGCAAATGACAATTTAGAGTTGGTTATTTCTTTAATTTCCTAATATTTGTGGAATAATGACACCCACCGGTATATTCATGGTGCCTTTAGAACACTGTAAACAAGTTAGTGCTGTGATTATTTATCACAACTTAAAATTTCACAACAGAATAAGAAATATGTTGTCTCAACTTAAAAAATATGTGTTTGTGCTTGACTTAAAATATTAAGTTTAGTTAAGTTGGATATTTAAGTTATCTCAACAAATTATAAGTTGTTATAGTTAAAATGCAGCAACATATTTTACAGAAATTGGCAACATAACATTACAAATCACTCTTTTACATGACACAGTGAACAATGTTTCATTTATAATTTAGAAAAAAATATTTTTAAAATGCTAATAAATTACGAAACAGAAGAAATGCTTTTATTTTCATTAAATATACTTTTAAATAAATCAATACAAAATTAGCCTGTAATGTTTTTTTAAATATTAGTTTTTCAAGAAATGTATGGTTGATTGACAAATAAAGCTTATGTGCTTAAAAGTGTTGACATTTTTGTTTTGACTGTTTGTATGTCAGGCGGTACAACCAGATATTTGTATTTATTTACTAGTATACAACCTGACATGCAAAGTGTGACAACATAATGTTTTACATTGCTTCAACTTTTTATAAATGATACAAGATTAAACTCTTAAGTCCATTTAATGTAATTTAAGTTTGAATGACTTAACCATCCAAGTTGACTGTAATTAAAAATGTAAGGTAGAAACTTTTTCTAATTTTTTTATTAAAACACCATTTTAAATAGTTTTCTTAATCCGTTCATCTGTTTGGACAGTTGCTCCACCTGACATCTTGGGGGTTTAAGATAATAAAACATAAAATAAATTATGTTATTTAAATATACTAAAAATGAATTCAAACTAAACAGGTTTAATAGAAGAGTGATATATGTCATGAATTTATCAAACTATTTTAAAAAGAAATTATGCACTTGAACTCAAAAATAAGCACATCATGTCATCGACGCTTTAATCGATTCAGTGATTCAGTGAAGGATTTGTCAGATGGATTCAACCTGACAGGTAAGCCGAGTATGCGAATTCTTTTTGAACGATTCAATATTTGCAAGTGAATGGACTGACTACTTAAACTCACAACTTGGGTAAAAAGGTGATCCATAGTGATGTTTTGACTGATGAAACATGAAGACAAACACATTATAGCTATAATATATCTGTGTTCATCAAACTATCAGGTATTTTCAAAAGAATGATGTATGTCTTGAAAGGGATAGTTCACCCAAAAATGAAAATTAGCCCACGATTTACGCTCCCTCAAGTCATTTTAGAAGATATGACTTTTCTTCTTTCAGTCGAATACAATCAGAGTTAGGCTATATTAAAAAAAATGGCCTGGCTCTTCCAAACTTTATAATGGCAGTGAATGACTGGAGAAAATTTTAAGCCCAAAAAAGTGCATCCATCAATGATAAAAGTGCTCCACATATAGACTACTAGCTTTCTCTGTTGTCAAGAACAATTTTTTATTACTAATTTTGAAAAGTAAGTCCAGGTAAGATCATTTGAATGTTTGGATTTGAATCATTCATAATTGAAAGAAAGTTAATGGAGAGTTCCGATGAAAAATTTCCAGTAAAAAAAAAATAAATAAAAAATAAGTGGGGTATGGTTAACATGTTAAATTAAATTATCTTTTTTTCGTTGTAGCCTACCGAAAATGTGCTGGGAGCCCACTGTTGCTATGGGAACGAACTACACTTTTATATGCATCTGACTGACAGCTAAATCATGCAATCTTATTTCACTTTTTTCAGCTTTGTACAAAGTTTGCTTCGTATATTTAGTTTAACTGTATTGTTAAACAGGGCGAGCTTTACAATTCATTTGAACTGTGTGCATGTATTTTAGACACTTACATTGTTCTTGCTCCGTCCATCATGCAAACCACGTCCATGTTATGAGCCGAGCTTTTTTATTTACTGCAACTGCTCAGTGCTCTGGTATTATCAATGGTATGACCCATTTCAGTAGTTGCCATAATTAAATATGAGCAGAATACTCACTTACATTCACTGAAATATTGAAACGTTAGCGCTACTGATTCAAAAACACGAGCGTCGTCAGTGATAATGATTGAATGTCAAACGCGGTTTGAACGCCCCGCCCCCAGCCGAACTAGAGATTTTGATTGGTTTTGCACCCGAGTCAGACCTGTCTGTCATTGGCTGAAGGGCTTCAGATCTGTCTGTTATTGGCTGAAACGCAGTGTCTCCACCGCAGTAGTTTGAATGTCTGTCAAACGTCAGCTTGCCCTGTTGCTCCGTCGGCACCTTTATCAAAGTACTTTTTATGAAATATAAATGTAGAGAAGTTGAATATTTTATTTTTATTTTACTCAAGTAAGAGTAAAAGTACCATAATTTAATTATACTCAAGAAAGTAGAAAAAATGAAAAAATCTACTCAAGTACTGTAACGAAAGTATTTGTAGTTACTTTCCACCACTGCCTAATTGTAACTGAATGCAGGCTAGAGGCTGATTTACACATCAGCATCCGACCTATGCCGGAGCCTCTACTATACGCATTGGATTTGAATTATATTTCTGCGTTGTTGTCCGCGTTGACGCGTAATTACGCATGCATAGGGAGCATGTGAAACCCGTGGAGCGGTTCTAGCAGACCAATCACAGCGCTTGCGGTACGCGTAATTGACACGTTGTTAAGGCCAATTTATACTTCTGCGTAGGGTGCGCGCAGTAGGTACGGCCATACCGCGTACCTTCGCCGTAGCCTGAAGGCCAATTTATACTTCTGCGTCGAGGTACGCCGTAGTGTACGACGTTGGCTACGCACGTAGGCGACGCCGTTGTGAGCATTTATACTTCTGCGTTCAGGTCTTAGTTGCTCTGCAGTACTGCTCCGAAACGCTAGTTGGCGGCGGAGGGTTTTAATGTTCCACTGTTTACATTCCTCGAGTTGCGGCTAGGTTACTACAAGCCTGAAAGAGAGTGGATCATGTTGGAGTTGGAGCTTATTGAGGTGGAAAAACAGTTCATTTTAGTGAAATTACTAAAACTGAAAGGCAGAAATGAGAGAAGACGTCGGAGGAGATGGTACGTGTGGAAATGCGTGAAAAGGTACGTGCCGGAAATGCGTCATGAGGAAATGCGATGCTACCAAGCCGACCAATCACCGATCTTGCGGTCTGCGTCGCCGCGACGTGTAGTTACATTTTTGAGGAGGTGCGCGTCAGGCTACGGCGAAGGGCACGCGGTATGGGATGCGTCTGTGCGTATGCTACGCCGTACCTACTGCGCGCACCCTACGCAGAAGTATAAATTGGCCTTGACGCGCACCTCCTCAAAAATGTAACTACACGTCGCGACGATGCGGACCGCAAGATCGGTGATTGGTCGGCTTGGTAGCATCGCATTTCCTCATACACATTTCCGCACGTACCTTCTCACGCATTTCCACACGTACCATCTCCTCCGAAGTCTTCTCTCATTTCTGCCTTATAGTTTTAGTAATTTCCCTAAAATTAACTGTTTTTAAGCTCCAACTCCAACATGATCCGCTCTATTTCAGGCTTGTAGTAACCTAGCCGCAACTCGAGGAAATCTAAACAGTGGAAGTGGAACATTAAACCCTCCGCCGCCAACTAGCGTTTCGGAGCAGTACTGGAGAGCAACCAAGACCTGAACGCAGAAGTATAAATGCTCACAGCGGCGCTCGCCTGACGTGCGTAGCGCAACGCACTACGGCGTACACTACGGCGTACACTACGGCGATCCTTCAACGCAGACATATAAATGGGGATAAGAGCGTCATACATGATAAGAGCGTCATACATGTTTTATATTTAACTCGTAATGTAATACAAATGCCAGGTGAATAACTGTTATTGTGCGTGCATATTTGGACTGAAATAATTGTGGTGCACTTCCGAAATATTTCTTCACAGTGACCTGCAATGTGCTCATTAGAAGCGTATGGAAAAGAGCTAGAACTTAAATGTGGCATGAAACAGGCTTTGTGGGATGCAAAATCTTGTTACCACCAATTATGAACCCCAGGAGAAATACCTTCGACTTCGACCAAAGAATTCTTCAAGTCCTTTCTAGCTGATGGTGGGTAGAGCTGAAGTTGTTGATCAATATGCAAAACAGGGTGATGAATATGCATGAAGGGGGGCCGGTAATTGCACGTCAGCGTGGCGGCACTGCTAATTTACAGCTCGGGATCCTGCAATCAGCGTGCTATTCATTAACACTGCAGCCGTTTCATCCGCGCGCACTCGAGTCTGCCAATCACCGCCGCAGACACAAAAGCCGAATAAAAAAGTTTCAATTACCAGCCAACAACACTAAACACTATATTTACGCCGCTTTATGTTCTGAATGGCTGTTAACGCATTGTGAAAGAGAAGGGAGACGAACTTAATGAAACAACATAATCTTATGCATTTATATCACCTTTTTCCCTCGGCGGGCGCGTGCTCGTTAGAAGCCGCTTGTCTCGCGTGGAGAACAACAATTACCTCTCCGTCATAATGGGAATATGAAAAATGTCAGATGGAAAGCTATAGTAGGCTACGGTCTATGGTAATTCCTGCAGCTTGTGAGAAGGTTGGACTTGAGTTGCTTCTTGCCCTTTGGGACCCCCTCAACTCACCCCAAAAACATAGACTATGCTATCATATAATGGTTAAAATTATACAGAAATAGGCTACAATTAGGAAGAACTATTCACTTTTAGACGTACAAATTTAGCATTGACATTTTTTTTAATAAAAATGCATTATATGTAATTAAATGCTGTGCATCTTTCTACATGAATGGAATAATGGTATAGCACTTTACAATATTGTGATCCCATTCCATACTGCATTAAAGTCCTCATGAAATCAAAAGTTTTTTGGTTTTTAGTATGAATATGTTAGGTTTATACTATCTATATGCTAGTGTGCACCAAAACAATGACACAATTTACATATAGAAGACATAAGCATTTACATCTTAGAGTCTCTCACGTCTGCCAATATGGATCAATGATTTGATGACATCACTCTGCACTTAAGCTTCTCATAAGATTTTCTGTCCAATCAAATGATCTCTAGAATCTAAAGCATCCTGCCTCCATTATAAATAGATGCTGAAGCTGGCTGAAATTGGTCACTAATATTACAATTTTCTATAGAGAATGGCACATAGTGCACTATATAGGGTATAGGGAACGAGTCAGAATGAAGTCTGGTTTTACGTTAGTGTCACAGGATCCGCTGATGCGCACTCTGCTTTGGCTAAAAAACACGATAGCACAGAGCGTATCATAAGCGTGAGTCAATGCAGATCATAAAACTTATCGGACACATTTGAATTCTGCACAGAATACTACATTTTAAGGGAGATTAGGAGGAGAAACGGTTAGAGATTAGAAGGAAACTGCGGCTTTACAGAGCTCAGCGGCTCTGATCAGCACAGTCTCATCCCAAGACGTCATATAACTGACGTCTTTTGACCATACGTCAACATCCGCCGTTTCAGGGTACCCTTTAACGTCGGTTAGGTGACGTTATCGGATCCTGACCCTACCCCAGACCTAAACCTACCCCTAAGCCAGGAAAAACGCTGTGTGTCCCTTTAAATGCAAATGAGCTGCTGCTCCCGACACAGAGGGCGGGGCTTCAAGAGCTCATGTGTTAGCAGATCCGATTACCTACTGGACTCGAATTACCTCATGGAGTGAGGTAAACCTAAACTTTTTGTTGAATGTTTAATTGGAGAAAAAAAATTTGGATGTGATATTTCACTATCTAATGCAGTGATAAATCTATTTTTGACAATTGCTTAATTTTAGGGACATGTAGTCTTTTGTGTGTGCCAGTCAGTTCTGATATCTGACAGCAGGGGCGCTCTTGAGTGCGATCAGAACACATTGCAGTGCCTGAGAAGGGTGGAGCATCTCAATATCAAGAAATGGGCAGCAGGCCAGAACAGAACAGGAACCCCATGTCTCCACGGGGGGCTGGTGAACCCATATATCAGTATGTGATGACCTACAGGCGTGTGCTGTCAGGTCTGCAGTGGACCCCCTGTCAGATGTTGATCTCTCTTTCTCCTTGCATCCTCCTGCTCTCTCTGACTGGCTGTTCTAACCACTCTGTAGGAAGGGAGTTCCTTGCTAAGGGGAAAGAGTCCTGGTTAAAAGTAAGTGTCTGTACTCAGGGACACCACTGCTGTGTGAATCCCCTATTGTTCTCTTTGACACCCGTTTCTGTTTCCTCTGCAATAAATCTGCCCCCTCAACCCTGGAACGTCCCCCTATTGTCTCTCAAAGGAAACCTGCGCACAAGTGAATCCTGGCTACGTCTTCACTCCATCCAGGGGCCACAGGGGCAGCAGAAGAAAGAGGACAGGAGGGAGATCTGCAGATGTTTGCAAGAGCAACAGCAACTATGATAACAAAAAGAGTAGCATTTACTCGCCCTCATGGCATTCCAAACCTGTTTGACTTGCTTAATTCAGTGTAAAACTAAAGGAAACTTCCATTCAACTGAAAGAACATAATGACCAAATGCCAAAACTCCATAAATCGTTCAACACATGGTTACAGACTACATAAAATATGGCAATGCAAACCTCAAACGCAAATCTCTATGTGTGAAAACCAAAGTGGTTTGTGTGATTTAGAGTGAATATAGACTGTAAAAATTATATTATCAATAAGTTATGATAACTTATGTTTTACATTGATTTAACTCCTCTAAAATAAGTTAAGCAATTTTAACTTTTTTGTAAGTTATTCAAGATTCAACAATTTTTTTAAAAGTTTTTTTAAGTGACTTAGAAATCCAAGTTGATTTTACTTCATTTAAAGAAGCAACTTTATATTCACATAAAGTTGTATACAATATATTTATATTGTTGGTTTAACTTAAAAAAATAAGTAACCTTGGTTGCCTTCAAATTTTAAGATCATTAAAATTGAAAAATTGAGTTAATACAATGAAGGAGATTGATTTAATCATCAGAAACTCAAATTATTATGTTATCTGAACTACATAAATTATCTAAGTTGATTTGACAAAAAAAAATGTTGTGAATTCATGAAAATTTTTATTTTACACTGCACTAAAAAATTATTGTTGGTTTAATTTAAAAAAGGAAGTTACCTGGTCACCTTATAATTTTGAGTTCATTGAAACTAAAAGTTTACATTAATATAATGAACAAGATCGGTTTAATAAATAGAAACTCAAAATATGGTGTTATCTGAACCGCATTCATTATCTAATTTGATTGAAAAAGATATATAGTTGTGCTAAAAAATCATGAAAATAATTTTTACAGTGAGTTAAATTATATATTTTCATATCTTTATGTCCTTGGAGCTTTGGGTTCCATTGACGTTCATAACATGAACAAAACAGCTGAAACATTTGTAAAAATGTATACATTCTTGTGAATTTGGAACAACATGACGGTGAGTAAATTATGACAGAGTTTTCACTTTTAGGCAAAGAATCCTAAAATACCTGGCGAAACTCCTGATCCAATCACAGCTCAACTCTGGAAGTCATCAGCAGGGGCCATTCATCATGCTTTGTTCAATGTCACTCTGTTGTATTAGGGTCACCATGAAGAATAAGCAAACATACTGGATATCAACCATCAACCAGTAATGTCTGCAGTAGCTATGCTGAAAATAATTAGCTCCAATGTCCACTCATCTGTGACGTCTTTCCAACTGTACGTTAATCTGCAACAGATTAAAAAAAAAGAGAAACTGGACAACAGAAACGTCATTACACCCGCTATTTCATTGATTAAAGCTACAATATTTGTACACGTATTTATTTTAGTTTGAAAATGTGGTAAATGTGCATACTGTTTGCAGTTTTGCACATGTGAAACAGACTTCGTGTTTAATGAAAACTATTACTTTGCCATCAAGCTGCTGGTTGTAATGTAATGATCTCACTTCGGTAATAGTGAAAAATAAACTGTTTAAAGTTGCTTAATTACATCATTAAACATTGTTTAATTTTTTTATTTAAAAAAACAATTTTTCCTATCCCAAATACAACTATAAGTAAGCCATTTGTATGTTGATATCCAGAATTTTCTCTGCTCTGAATGAAAAATCCAGTCATCACTGGAGCGCATAGTGAATCTTGGGATAGGCTAGGCTGTTAAGGATCAACTTGTTCTATCATTCGCAGTCCCAGAAACGAAGGACACAAATGCAGGCTGCGTTTGAAGAAGTCTTTAAATTAGAATGGCCTTCGTCCGCCATGTGTCACTTTCAGCCTTCGAATGCAGCATCTGAAATGGGGCCCTGTCCCAATTGGCACACTTCATGTCCACTTGAGGTCTTGCCTTACAATGGCTGCTGTCTGCGTGTGTTTGTTAAATTCACAAGACCGGAGGGTGTCCCATTTGCCATTTTAGGTTTCAGAAGGGTGCTCGTGAGGGCCCCCTTTGCGGCCGATATGCGCCCTTGATGCGTACTTTTGCCGAAGCCATAATTCTACTTGACAGTCAAAGCGGGATTACGTTAAGAAAGTGAGGCCTAAGATGAAGATCATGAGGGCTTGAGGTTCAACTTGGAACAGGGTCTGGGATGCAGCTCATTACTCACTTTAAAACATTGCTCCACTTGTTTGTGCATTAGCATAGTGGTTCAACCAATGTCGTGAGTTTGGGGTGGGGCCATCAGTTTTTCTGACCAATGGCTCAATGTAGTCATATTTACAAGTGGGAAACTTGGAATTCTTGACGATACACAAGTTGCGAGTGAAGTTGGAAGGGGCGTGTCGATTTTTGAAACATGTTGGATATACACTCACCTAAAGGAATATTAGGAACACCATACTAATACTGTGTTGGACCCCCTTTCGTCTTCAGAACTGCCTTAATTCTATGTGGCATTGATTCAACAAGGTGCTGAAAGCATTCTTTAGAAATGTTGGCCCATATTGATAGGATAGCATCTTGCAGTTGATGGAGATTTGTGGGATGCACATCAAGGGCACGAAGCTCCCGTTCCACCACATCCCAAAGATGCTCTATTGGGTTGAGACCTGGTGACTGTGAGGGCCATTTTAGTACAGTGAACTCATTGTCATGTTCATTTGAAATGATTCGAGCTTTGTGACATGGTGCATTATACTGCTGGAAGTAGCCATCAGAGGATGGGTACATGGTGGCCATAAAGGGATGGACATGGTCAGAAACAATGCTCAGGTAGGCTGTGGCATTTAAACAATGCCTAAAGTGTGCCAAGAAACATCCCCCATGCCATTACACCACCACCACCAGCCTGCACAGTGGTAACAAGACATGATGGATCCATGTTCTCATTCTGTTTACGCCAAATTCTGACTCTACCATCTGAATGGCTCAACAGAAATTGAGACTCATCAGACCTAGCAACATTTTTCCAGTCATGAAATCATGAAATCAAAATTTGTCCCTATTTGACCCAAATTTGGCTTAAAACAACCCAGCATTTTTAGAGTACATTCGTTGTTATCCCAGTAACTGGAATGCTTTTTGGAAAAACAAATTTTTTATACCACACAAAAATAGCATGCAAGCTTGTACGTCAATGACAAAGGAATTAAAGCTGTCGAAACTCAGTTGTTATCCTCAGTCTATGGGACAGGAAAACAGTGTGTGCGCAGGAGGTACAAGAGGTGAGGAAGAAAGCACAGAATTTACGACATTCCTCCCAGTGTGTAACAAACCACAGGAAGGTGTGAACAGCACACCAGCTTCGATCCGCTACCTGGCAATGAATGGGACACTGCCGTCCACGGTCAATGCCGGAACCCTTGACGTGTCTTGACATTCGCCTGTCAATTCCAGTGGCTTAGTGGGTGGCGCTGGAGAAAGATTGTCCTGTTTGACAGCAGCTATTTCGCTAATCCAAAACAACAGCTGTAAGGTAAAAATGAGCAAGATGGGGGCTTAAAAGGAAAGGGTAAATTAAATCCTCATGTTGTCGAACAGAGATGGAAAATAGCACGGCAAAAAAAAAGCCTCCTTTTGGGGAAATTTAGAAATAAGAATCTGATGTAGGCAATTGGCAGGACTGAGCTCACAATAGTGACAGACTTTTCTCAGCTTGTCTACAAAAGAGGCGTAGCTCTGGGCCAATGACACAAGAAAATGAGAGCGAAGTTTGCGAAGGTTCATGCGGTCTCTGAGGAGCAAAAGGGCTGCGGTGGGGCTGCACATATTAGCATCTACACGGGAGACTGTCATAGGACAGGTGAAAATAATTACTACTACTAGCTTAGCGAAGCTCATTACACATCTGGTTGAGTTTTGGGGAAACTAGTGTAGGGGTGGTCCTCTCACAACAAGGAGAATGCCAACACATTGCTGTTAGCACAACACATTGCTAAATGTCCGCCCCAGTACGCAAACCTAGCGTTAGCATCTTCCTGAACGTGGGTTCTCCTTCCAGAGAAGAACCCAGATCAGATTCAAAAGCGTCTTTCAATTAAGCATCACTAATCAATGGAATGCCTGTAAAATTGATTCATCAGTTCATTAGCCTTCATCAGGATACAGAAGGGACCGTGCCAGTAGGAAACCACAGATGTACATCCTTGAGACAGACCTATCTGCCAAAATTGATAAATCGGTTTTTGAGATGTTCCCTTGGTGACAGTATTGGCAGAGCCCAGAAGGGTTTCCTTTGTGGAAGTGCATACATTTCAGTTCAAGAGTGGAAAGACGAAAGCACAGTTTGTGGATCCTGCCAAAAAGTAAATTAATAAACTAACTGAGGCATCAGCTGAGATGAGCCAGTGTTGTCAAGCACAGATCTCGAATTCATTAGCTTGTCGATAGAGCCATTTGACAAAATGATCCTCTATAAAACAACTCTTTCTTTTACACAGGATCAGTCTGTGATGTTGGTGAAATGTTTAATACAACCAGAACATACAAGGAAATGTGAGTAGCAGTTGTGCAAATTTGCACCACAGTACTAAAATGTTGCCACAGTGCTAAGGCGTTGCCAAGTGCTTTCCATGGTGTTGCTAGGTATTGTATACGTGGTACCTGGTATTTGGCCCAATGTCAAATGATTTTATGGTTTCTAGAAATGACTTCAATATAAGTGAGATTTTAAATGAGATATATATGTATAGTTGTGCTAAAAAGTTTACATAACCCTTGCAGAATCGGCAAAATGTTATTTATTTTGACAAAATAAGAGGGATCATACAAAATGCATGTTATGGTCATATAATTTAGAACTGTCCTGAATAAGATGTTTTACATAGCCCACAAGCCAGGGGTGAAAACTTTTGAACAGGACAAATAAATGTCCAAATTGTTTCTTATTTTGTTTAAATATATATATTTGTTTCATTTATTACAGCCCATTTGGAAGCAACAGATGATACTTTACATGTTTCTCAAAATTACCTTGCTCTCAAAAAGTTTTTTTTTTTTTTGTCATGTGGACTACATGTAATGTCTTTTATGTAAAAAAAAAAAATCTTTATCAGGGCAGTACTAAAGCATAATTATTTTGTATGATCCCTCTTATTTTGTGAAAATAATTTATATTTTGCAGATTCTGGATGGTGTGATGTAAACATTTAATCCCAACTGAATACGAGTTAAAAAAAAGCAATGCTTACCTTATCATCATCAAAAAAAAAAAAAAAAAAAGAATTAATTTCTCACTACTAGAGTTTAAGATCATCAGACACTTTTTTAATGTCTGTCTTTTGTTTTGGAATTCCTATTTCATAATTATGTCATGTTTTCTTTTTTCATTCATGATGTCTATTTAACCATATTTGGTAAAACAAGATATAAGGAATTATAGTTTACCCTAATATGAACATTTATTCACCCTCATGTTGTTCCAAACAATGACTTTCTTCTGTGGAGCTCAAAAGGAGATACTTTGAAGAATAATATTTGAGAATGTATACAGTATATACATATATATATATATATATATATATATATATATATATACACTGTATATATATTCTCAAATATTTTTTGATTTTTTTCTTACAAACACTCAGTCAATGGGGTCCAAAACAACACTGGAGCCCCATGGCTTTCAATGTATGGATAAAAAAAAGCATTCCTCCGAATTATTTCTTTTGCATTCAGCAATAGAAAGAAACACATGCAGGTTTTGAATGATTAAGGGTGAATAAAAATGTTCTAATTATCCCTTTAAATATGCATTTAAAATCAGACAGTTACATTAACATACCCTTAAGTACTGCTGTTTGGTCAGAATCATCCAGCTTGACGGTCTCGTGAGGTTTTTGAAGATGTGACCATTCAGAGGTGATTGTGCAGACATGGTTTCCCTGGCAACCAACACAAAGCAACGCATGCATCTTGGACATAAGTAGCAACAGATGCTGCACTGACCTCAGCCACTTCCTGGAAACACAAATTTGTCAAAATACGAAAAATAAAGCAGTTAGATTAATGCAGAAGGTCCTTCACTCAGTGTTGGAGAGGAGTCAAGATTGTGCTGTAGTACTCCGTGGTTTTACTAGATGTATACAAAAAAAGATGAACAAATGAAGATGGACGAAAATTCGATTCAAACAACTGTTTGGACGGAGTACTGAGTGAATTTAGTGGACTGCGTAAGAAACTCAGCCAGAAACTTGACTTGCAGGTTCGAACCAAAGAAGTGATTTGAACCCTTTGAAGTCTCCATAGTATTTATCAAATTATGATTTCTTTGGCTCGGAGGAAAATGTACTTGTATAAAGCAACACTGTGTTCATTTTATAGAGCCAACACGTGCACGAGAGCAACAGCTGGGACGTCCCTATTCGAAATTTTTCCCCTTGATTTTTGTCTTGAAAACATCTTAAAGGCCTCCAAGCTAATTGTAGTCAAATTTCCCTGCCACGTAATGTTGATGGCAGACACTGCACACTTGCCGAGTCCATATGGCCACAGTCCAGGGCAGTTTGCGCTAGTGATAACGGCACACTTTGATAAGAGCGCTCCAGTGCCGTGGCGTAATGCCGCCATCTCAATGCCCTGGCCACGGCCAAGGAAGCAATCACAGTATCACAGGAAAACTCTGACCGCATGATATCACCTTCAAAATGGAGGAAACACGGACCGGCACACTCACATGTGATCAATTATTTCACAAAAACTTATGCAGGGAATTTCAGCCATTAGCTCCAAAGTGGGATCGTGGCCAGGGTAATGGCGGCTCCCAGAATAAACACATTTGGGTAATAGGTCACAAGGAACAGACATGCTCGTTTTCAGGACCGTTACGTGTCTGAGCGTGTGGCGGAGTTCGAAGTTAAGCAGTCGTAATTGCCGTAGGCCACAGGAGCTTCCAATATCCTGATTGCCGTTGACCTTAATGGCTTGGATAATTGAAACCAAGATATCACAGTGCCATCCCGATCCACCAGTCCTGTACGTAACACCCACAGTGATGGATGATGAAACTACGTAACAGCTGTGGGACGCATTCCCGCTCTTGAAAGTCCCCGTCCGGCTGTGGTTTCATCCTGTTGTTGTGTTTATTCTTGCAGCGCAGCCAGGCCTTAGGGCCCAGAAGGTCTTGTTTCTCAAGCGCAAGTCAACTCTCCACAGAGCTGATATCAAAATAGTTTAAAAAGAAATAGTCTGATAGTTCCCAGCGAGCGAACCCACCAAATGCTTCCAGATTCTCTCGGCTCTGACAGTATAAACAACAACACACTGGGAAGGACTTTGCACACTGTGTCAGACTGGAAGTTGGTAGAACAATGAGGGTGCAAATTTGCTGAATCCATTTTCCTAACCAATGCTTGTCAGGTTTGAAGGAGAAACTAAGTTGATTCAATGATTTTCTAAAAGCATGTTGCATGGTGGGTGGCTTCAGTCCAAAGGATACATTTCAAGGTCTTTTGTGGCTTGGAAATCCAGGAACTGGAATAATATGGAGATACCAGAGCTGAAAGAAAACATGTAGTCTTTTTTATAATTGTGCAAAAACAATTACTAATTGCAAAAGAGCTTTATTTCAGAGCTTTGAAGAGCTCATAATGAGTGATATGGGCCTACTGGCTATGGGCAGGGGTGACCTGTGTCGATGAACGATTATCACCTGGCGGATGATACAACAGGGGAAAGAATCCCATAGACCTGCATTAAAGGGGCCCACTTCTCAGCTTTCTTACTTTAAGTTGATCTCAGAAGTAAGCATGTGTTAAAGGTTTAGTTCACCCAAAAATTCTGTAATTACTCACCCTCGTGTCATTCTGAACCAGTAAGACATTCGTTCATCTTCGGAAAATAAATAAAATATTTCGATGAAATCCAAGAGCTTTCTTGATCCCCTGTAGACGGCAACATTATTACGGACTTAATTTTATGGACTGATGAGGTATATCATATTTATTAATTATATATATATGATTTCTGAAGGATCATGTGACACTGAAGACTGCAGTTAAGATCCTAAAAATTCAGTTTTGACATCACAGGAATAAAATACACTTTAAAATATATTTAAATAGAAAACTATTCTTTTATTTTATAACAATGTTACAATATTATAGTCTGGGTTTACCCATACTGCCTTACCGTAGCGCGGATTTTATTTACGCTGAAAGGCAGTCTGGATACCATGGCCAGATTTTCGCCTCATTTAGGGAACCAATCACAGACCGAGGGAGGGAGCAGCAAGACGAATGACGCACACCCAAGCAGTTTGTTTATATCTATGAATTCAACATGGCAGCAGACGAAGCTACCTTTTAATGCAGCCTTAGATATTGTTTTAAGTAGATTAGAATGCAAGTTTACTTAGAAAAAAGCAGCTGGCTTTAAACTTCGCGAGACCCCAGTCGTTATTGTTATCTCAGCATCAATCGCCCTAATGGAGGAGCCAAGTACAGGAGGCGGTCAACCTTGGAATATTGGCGGTCCCAAAACCTGGATGAGCGCAAAGTGGCAAGACATGTTAACCACAGAGTTGTATAGTACCAACCTGCTAGGCATCGTCGACGACGAAGTCCATTCAAGTCTATAAATGGTAAATGGTATTTATCATAATGTCATTATGTCTGTAGACTACTGTGGTTGTCTACAGTGCCACTAAGTTGTGTAGCTTTTCAATGTCAATATACAGCTACTGCTTTAGTAGCATAACTTTCAGCTGTGCACGCGTACCCGATTAAAGTTGTTGACACTTTAGTCAATCAATTAAATATTTATAAATTTTTAACTTGTGAAGTACAACCGCAAACAATTTCCAATGCAAATAACAACTTCAACATCTATGTTAAACTGTACTTAATACTTTTTCTAATTGAAACGATTGGCTATGAGCTACGTACAGGCGCATTTGATAGACATTCTTAGCACCAACGGCGCGGGCATTTGTAAACCACGCCTCAAATATGAGAAATTGTGCATGTGGTTCCCAGACCCAAGTCTCAACGAGAATTGGGTCTGGCGTTAGCCAGGCTAACAATATTATGTTCTTACAGTAATTTTGATCTTATAAATAATGCATATATTTTAATTATTCCAGATTTAGAAAGTAATTATTAGTAAAGGGTTAATTCACCCAAAAATGAAAATGATGTCATTAATGCCTCACCCTCATGTCGTTCCAAGTCCGTAAGACCTCCGTTCATCTTCGGAAACACAGTTTAAGATATTTTAGATCTAGTCAGAGAGATTTCAGTCCCTCCATTGAAAATGTTTGTAACGGTAATGTTATACTGTCCTTGTCCAGAAAGGAAATAAAGGCATCATCAAAGTAGTCCATGTGACATCAGTGGGTTAGAATATTTTGAACCATTGAAAATACATTTTGGTCCAAAAATAACAAAAATTACGACTTTATTCAGCATTGTATTGTCTTCCGTTTGTGTTGTTGAGCCGCGTTCAGTGACACTCATGACGTAAGACGCTGCTGACGTGTAATACGGTGCGCCCGAGACTTCGTTTACACTCTGACGGAGAGCGCACACTGTAAACAAAACAATCTTTGCAAACATGTCTGAGGATTTCGACAGAGGAATACTTGCATTTTTTTGCCCAGCTGATATATATTTGAAATCCGAATACATGGACGCACCAGATGCACATACAGCAGCGTCTTACGTCAGCAGCATCACTGAAGCGGATTTACAACAAAACCAGAAGACAATACAATGATGAATAAAGTCATAGTTTTTGTTATTTCTGGACCAAAGTGTATTTTCGATGCTTTAAAACATTCTAACTAACCCACTCGATGTCACATGGACTACTTTGATAGTGTCTCTATTTCCTTTCTGGACAAGGACAGGATACTCCAACGCATTCTCATCCTTTAGCGTCATATAGAACGCTATATGACAAAACGGCGCTATATTATGCACATGGCACCCGTTATCGTTGATATAACACCCATTATGATGGGTAGGTTTAGGTGTGGGGTAGGGTAGTCTCATATTACGCTAAAGGATTTATGACACCTTGGGTTTGCGTGTTATATTAACGATAAAGGTTGCCATGTGCGTAGTATAGCACCATTTTGTCATATAGCGTTCTATGTGACGCTAAAGGATGAGAACGGGCTGGGAGACCGACATACATTTTAAATGGAGGGACAGAAACGTCTCGGACTAAATCTGAAATATCTTGTTCTGAAGATGAACGGAGGTCTTACAGACTTGGAACGATATGAGGGCGAGTCAGTAATGACATCATTTTCATTTTTGGGTGAAACAACCCTTCAATTAAAATCAGTAATATACAAACAGGGGGGGTCTGGAAAATAATTAATAAATAAATAAAAAATCAAGCTACTATTTTTTTTAAAATGACTGATATTGATACAACAATAATACTCAAAATTAGGTATTTACCTGAGTGACACATTTTACATGTTTTACATTTTTACTGTAAAAGTTTTTTTTTACTGATACCAATTTTACACTGGTATCAAACAAATCTGTTATTAAAATGTTAATGATATCATTACTAACTAAACAACTAACTTTTTTATGTCATAAATTACACAGCCTGTTTACTAAAATGTTTACAAATGTATATTTTGCATGTGCCATTTTTAATGTGCATCACTGTCGTTCAAAAAAAGCCTCTGTACTCCTGTCCAGGGTTGTCTTTTTCGTCGACCACTCGTCTCAGGCCTAGATGGACAATGCACAACAGGGGTCTCAGAGGTGAAGGCCAAGGATAAGCAGAGGAACTTTCCACCATTTTTCTCTCCCCTTATTTATTTTTGTCTGTGTTGTTTTCTCAGTATTGCAATGCATCACTTGACATTACCCAAGCAAGTTTGAGCAGCAGAGTATCAGCTGAAAGCAATTTGGTACCGAGCGCAGCTGCCAGGCGGATAAGATTTTCCCTCTTTCGTTTACTTTAAAATGCTGCTTTTTTTAACATCCAAAATACACAAGGCAGCCAAATTGCTGACATGTGTGCGAGGAGCAGTGAAATCCTGCATTCTCCATGCCCCTCTATGCAAAACTCCCCATTGTTTATTTAAAGAACACAGAACACTTTAGCACTATTAAGAAACATGTCATATAGTAAACTAAAGGTTCCTCCTAGGAAAATTCCCGTCGTTTATTTTTCTTTGCAAAAAGTTCTTTTACTTAGTATTCGCAAACTCACCGCATACACAATTAAAGCCGTGGTGGTTGTAATTGGGTTGTGTACGGCTGGACACTAACAGGCAAGGCAAACGTGGAAGTGAGGTGCTTATTTGTGTTCAGGAAGTTGGACGGGTGGACTGGACTTCATCTCTCATTCACATCACATCACATCAGTGTTCACACAAAACACCCGAACCACGCAGTTACCTGGCATGAACCGGGACTCGCTTTCAGAGGTCTGCTCAAACCTCGGCTACTGTCTGTGCCGATCATGTCCACTGCTGAACTAATCTCACCTCATATACATATATATTGTCATTGATTGTATTGGCTTGTCACATGGATGCCCCATAGTGATGCACTTAATTGAAATTGCTAACCAAACCCACTGGGACAAAGAACACGAAAACAAAAATGCTCATTACTGTACTTATAGTACAGTATACTACCTGAGAAGTACTGCTAATACAAGGTAAGTACATGGAACAGAGGTAGGTTTAGGGGTAGGTTCAGGGTTCATACTAGTTATGACCCAGTAATTGTAGTTACTAAAATAATTACATATTATTTACATTTGGTAACTGGACTGTAAAAGGAAGCGCTTACCTGTTAAAACTATATCACGGTGAAATATTCAAATGATTATATTAAAAATATGAACTATTTAAAGGGGCTATTGTCATAGCTCTAACTGTTTGTGGTTCCCTGATGCACTCCATACTCCATTCACACACACATAGTCCAGCCATATCACTCAAAACAATTCCCAGCATCCCTCCTGCACTTGATCAGCACATTTAAGCACACACTCTGGTCTACCTAGAGAGTTATCCTCTAAGATCTCTCCAAGATCCTGTTCTCCTAGTTCCCTCATCTGTTTCTCCACCTCCAGCGTCCCGCAGCGTTCCTGCAATCCTGTAAGACAAAGACATTGTTTGTTATTCATTTACTCTGAACTGCAACCCACAGACAGCAACATAGTGTCGGCCCAGATCCGGCCCAGCCCACCTCACCTGCCGACATGATGCCTTTGAATTGCAGAGCCGAGTCGTGGCCAAAGCCGAATCGAAAGAGCCGCTGTTCGCTAAGCTGCATCTTGTTTGTTTTAAGTAGCAGGGAAATCACCTATGGAAATCACGGCGGCGCAGTAACAATCACAACTCTGCCGTCATTGTGTTAAGCCCGCCCACCAACTCTACACACGATGTGATTGGCCAGACCATAGTTTGGATTTTCCACTTCAAAGTAAACGGAGAGTTGCTAGTATCACATTTTGCAGCAAAGTAATTTTTACTGCGCTGAGGGTGCGCTACGATTTCTAGGCTAGAAAATAAGTGTATAGACCAGTGCTGGCAATATAACATGTTAAAACAAAAATTTTAAATTAGCACATTTAATCATACCCAATGAACCATAACTCTACACTTAACAAGGCTGTAAGACATTCACAACTGAATGGAAGTAGCAAACGATAAGCAGAATTGAATTCAAATGTAAGAAATAATGACCATTGCTGGGAATTTGGGTCTATGAATTTGTATTGCTATTGGTTCCTTATTCTTGTTCTGACAGGGCGTTGGGGGAGAGGAGGTGGCACGTTTGTCCCCAAAGTTAGTCCCATTCATTAGTGACGATCCTAAAAGTAGCAATACTGATGAATTGTGAATTGAAAAAGACTAAGGCCGTGTGTCCACCAAAGCGTTTTTCCACGCGCCTGGCGTATGTTTTCAATGGGAGCGCGTGTTTTAAACGCCATGAGCGTAACGGGAGCACTGAGAATGACTTTTTCCGAGCCCGATCTCATTAAAGTTCGTATTTATTGCACGAATGTCATTTCTCGTGGCATTTATTCACCCTTTAATAGTTTTTGCGTGTATATGGTATGCGTGTTTTCGCGTGCATATGATACGCACTTTTTGCCGTATAATACGCACAAACTCCCCACCCCCTCCCCCTAAACCTACCGCAGGGTTTTTTAGTGCATAGCACATGCACAAAAAAAACATGTTTGGCGTATAAATGCACGAGAAATGACATTCGTGGTATTGATACGAATTTTCATGAGACTGTGGTGTTTTTTTCACACCTGACGTGCCAGAGTATTTTACTGGTCGCCGAAGTTGAAAAATGTTCAACTTTAGATAAAATGAGAAAAACTCATCACTGTCACTTTTTACCCAGCCGTCCAATCACAGTGGAGGAGGGGCGGGACTAAACTATACTGACCAACTGTCACAACATTCTTTCTGTACAACGACATCAACCAACAGAGCTAACCGAACAAAACTAGTGAAAAATACATTTTTAGTATGAAACAAATTATCTGCGAAATCAGTTACAAGTAAACTGTGCTGCAGATATTCTGTATCATAGCAACGAAAAAAAACACTCAAAGCGACGGCGTCTTCAGCAGAGCGTCTAGCGTTTTCAGCTGGCTAAAAACGCTTTGGTGGACACACGGCCTAAGAAGAAATTGCTAAATTCCTGTGGGGTGTGGCTAATTCAAATTCATACTTGTGAATTAAAAGGAATCCAATTGCTAATTTCTGAACATCCCTATACTTCTAATGGTAGCTGGCGAGGTTTGTCTTTACTTTATGATAGAATATGGAAGTCTGACTTTTTTCCCCTTGAATATTCTTCAATGAATTTGAATCAAATAAACGTTCTTTTAGTTTCAGCAATTATGTCTATGAGAAACCCATATGGTTCGACCACCGTTTGTAAGTCAAGTTCTGTTAGTTGTAACAGCAAAGATCGCTATAAGATCCGTTGTCATTCGGCGTTAATTCTAAATAGCTGGTGGAAGTGGAGAGGGCTGGAAGGTCACGGTAAACAAGAATGAAGTCATGAGACCTGATGAATATGGTTGTAATCATGTCAAAAGCACTGACCTTTACATTGAGTGACAAAACTGAATTGGATTCAGGATCCTTCTACCAGCTAAACACTTCCAGCCTTCCTGTCACTGAATGAGGTCTGCAGTGTAAATATAATCTGAACCTTTAACACACTGAGACACAGCGAGATCATGAACCAATCCTCACATCCTTCTTTTGATTTCCAGGATGGCTGAGTGAATCCATCATAAACAGAGGAATTCATACTTCATTACAGTGTGCAGAGGTCTCTCCAGACAATGCGCTGTGGAGAATCCAGATCCTTTCTCATTCTCATGTCAAGCGCCAAGACTATTGTGTCGTCCAACCAGTGACTAAGCGCTTGACTTCCCTGGATCTGCCGCTTGTTCCCAGTGAGCAGCTGCAGTAGTGTGGCTTTCAGGAGTAAACAGGATTCTTCCGAACCCACACTATCCTGTGGTTACCTGGAACAAACACACCTCCTTTGACTCGTGGCTTTACTTGGACGTCCGGGCAGCACGCGGAAACACAGGGGTTCTGTTGAATGGAAGAAACCCTAAATAATGTCGCAGAGCAAAGCTGGAAAACTCCACAGAAGCAATGAATGACGTGGCGGTCAAGACCCTATGAGTCAATAAAACCTGGATGTTCTAGGAAGGTACAAAAAAAGAAAATGAGGAAAGGTGTATACACATGAGAAGGTTAAAAAAATTTAAAGTTCATTATGGGATGAACCAAAGTAAAAGGTTAAACTTTGGAGCATTTAAATTCCTCCTGTGGTAAAAAAATCAAGTTTTTAATGTTGTTTAAATGTCAAGACAAACCATGTACAAATTCATAAGTTATCAACATTGCTGAGTTTTTTCTCTCTTTAAAACTGCAGTGAACCAAATGCAGTCTCAAAACCACGGTTTATAATCGCTGGTGTTTCTGACGTCACAAACTACCTTGTAACCAATCAGGGTGCGTTTCCTGAAAGCATCGTTAGCCAACTATGGTCGCATGTTCTGTCGTTATTAGCATAGTTCAATGAGTCGGTGTTTCCCGAAACCATTGTTCCAACGAACATTCGCAAACAGCATCGCAAAGTTGTGTGGTTTGAACGACAGTTCTCGACCTGTGGTTAGAAGCATCGTTTCTATATTGCATCACATTTTGACGTAATAAATCCTGATCTTGAGCAAAATAAGCAAGCTGACATTCAGTACAACTGGTGCCTTTTATTTAGATTACACAGAAATGTCATTTACGTCTTTTAGTTTTTCAAAAGATTTAAAGTACCGATTTTGAAGAGTGCGCAAGTGCGAACGTGCTCTACTATGTAAGAACGAGCCAAATATTGAGTCTGGTAATAAAGCAAAATAACTGAGAACAATTTGAAATAGTCCTCAGATGACATGTCTTTAATTTATATAAAAAAATCTAGCGGTAATTGGATCTCAAATCAATTTATTGGTTTCATTAAAAGTAGTTATTACTCAACCACGTGCAAAACCAGCGTGGTTGAACGATACTTTGCGACAATGGGTTTCGGGAAACAGTCGTGACTAGCTAGTTGATTTCTCCAACAATGCATCGTACTTTGGTAGTGAAGCAGCGAACTACATAGTTGTACGGGAAACGCACCCAGGTTAACGTGTGATCATCGAACGAGTGGATCTCTGAGCTGAAGTGAGTGAGTGGAGGTGGGGCTAATTTGCATATTCATAGAACCACACATACTAAATGTGGCAAGGGTGTAGAGTTACATTCAAGTTATTTTAAGGCATGAAGACATTTTTCAAAGGAAAAAACTATTAAATGTGTCATTTTGGTGATCAAACACTCAGAAAAAAATTTACAAAAGCTGTCACTGGGGCTGTACCTTTTCAAAAGGTAAACTTTTGTCCATTTTAGGAGCTAATATGTTAATTTTAGGTCCTAATATGCAAATTTTCAGGTGTTAATATGCACATTTTAGGTGTTAATATGCACATTTTAGGTGTTAATATGCACATTTTAGGTGCTAATATGTAAATTTTAGGTGTTAATATGTACATTTCAGGAGCTAATATGTTAATTTTAGGTCTTAATATGTACATTTTAGGTGATAATAAGTACATTTTAGGTGTTAATATTACATTTTAGGTGCTAATATGTACATTTTAAATGTTAATATGTACATTTCAGGAGCTAATAGGTCCATTTTAGGTCCTAATATATACATTTTAGGTGCTAATATGTACCACTAAGGTACCGATATGCAGACTTTGGGTACAAAAGTGTACCCATTGAAAAGGTACAGCCCCAGTGACAGCTTTTGTACCTTTTTTTTCTGAGAGTGAAGATGAGTTTTAAGGGATACAATTATTGACTACAGGGAGACTTTAAGTTCATCAGAGACTCAGTACTGGTCTAGTTGGTTGACCAGCATGGTCTCTCTGGTGAAACTGGTTAACCAAGGAACTTTGGATGGGTAGGATGCGGTCCACCAACTATGCATGTTTTAATAAGTTTGGTTAATTTTTTCTTTCTACCTTTCTTTCTTCATTTCTTTCTTTCTTTGCTTTTTTATTATTTTGCTGTTTTATAGGGTAAAATGTAAAATATATATATATATGTATATATATATAATATATATATATATATATATATATATATATATATATATATATATATATATATATATATATATATGAAAAGTTCAGATGCAAAAGGCTCTAAGTGCCATTTGAAATTTTCTTCTGAGAATGATAATTTTTATCAAGCTTGTATATTAAGGTTCAGTAATTTCACTTAAATGGCAATGAAGATTACCTATTAATTGTCATTTAAGTGAAATTACTGAACTTAAATATACAAGCTTGATAAAAATGGTAATTTTAGAAGAAAATTTCAAATGGCATTTAGAGGCTTTTGCATCTGAACTCTTCATATATATATATATATATATATATATATATATATATATATATATATATATATATATATTTTTTTTTTAATTAATTTGAACTTCTTTCTTTATAAATAAGTGGCAAGCCTGTTAGGATCCAAACCATTCTGAAAAAATAACTAATTTTAAATGAATTCATCAATAATATTAACAAAAAAAAGGATTACATTTTTTTTATTCAAATGTAATTAAGTCAGGACCGTGTAATTAAAACCATGTCCATATATCATGACTCAGTTTGACGCATACAGTATTTGTAGGTGGAGAGATGGATTGGAACCATGGTCAACTATTGAAACATTAGATAAAGAAAGTCATGAAAATGGACAATAGAAGGTGAAGGGTCTGGGACTCCCAGAGCTCAGCAGCGTGTGGAAAACATCCAGGGTTGGAGAGGGAGGTGGTCCACAGTGACTGACAGGCCCACCACAGCCCAAGAAACTCGAGTTGCAGGGAAAGCTTAACACACCTTGACATCCATAGGAAACTCAAGCCCAGCTCCGAGCAGAGTCAGATACGTACCACCAAAGGAGCTCGGCCGCACCGCTCAGAACAGCTTTTAACTCAATCTGTTTAGATGAGCGCACAGAAGAAGAATGTCTCCATCCTGCACCTCCTCCCCTTCACGCTCTCTCCAAAAGCCCTGAAACCACATACACAAATGCATTAAAATGACATGTAGGCAGATACGTATGGGAAATGAGCAACTGCCTTCAGGAAGCATTCAGTGCAGTGCCAACCAGTGAGCTGACATGAGATCTCGCTGTTTGCTTGGGAGAAGCAAATATATGCTGTTGCCTGCAAGACGGTGCCAAGATGTTTGGAGAAATCAAGGAAATAACCCTCCAGGAATGTGTCGGCATGGACAAAAAGACAGTGAAGAGACTGAATAAAAAAAAACTGCAGAGGCTTGTTTGATGATTGCATGCATTGGCTGGAGAGCCTGCATGATGTAACTCCATCTCAAGAAGAAAAAGAAAAATCAAAGGAGTGGATGGAAAGATAGTCCACAGGATTCTCTCAAGAGGATATGGCGAGTTTAATTGCAATGCGTCTAGAAATAATTCACAATGTCATTATTTAACCACCATGTCGTTTCAAACCCGTATGATGCTATTATTTTCTTGTGTAACCTAAAAATACAGTTGTTCAAAATGACAGTGTTAAGAAAAAATACATTTAAAGCACCATAAAAGTTATTAATTTAACATGTGTATACAGTACATTTAAAATCTTTTCACAGTGGTGTCATGCACCACGTGGTTGTGGTTTTTAATTAAAACATGATTAGCAAGCATTTTTTGCTGAATGGAAAAGAAGCTGCTTTGAGCATTTTAACAATTTTTGTGTTTCAGGTACACCAGTTGGAATAATCCCGAATAGAGATTGATATTTAGGAGCTGCAGTGGACGGGAAGATTTTCATTAACGTTAAATAACTAACTCAATTTCTCACATAATGATGTATGACTTCAGAAGACTTGGAATAGCGCACAAGAAACATGAACAACTTTGTTCTTGGCTTTTTTTTCTTTTTGAAGCACTTTCTTTTTTTGTGGTCACTGTCGTTATGTGAAAAAGTGAACTGGGAAAGAAATAGCTCCAAGAAAAAACAGCAATGACATGAGGGTGAATAAATGATGACAAGGAGTTTAATTTCTGGATGAACTATCCCTGAACATCTCAGTTCATCATCGGCCAAGTCTTGCCCATGGGATCCTGTGATTATTCTCCCTTCATTGAGTAAAACCAATGAATCGAGGTTGAAGTTTCAACAAACAATGCCGTATATAACACTGCCCTTCTGACAAGCAATGAGGGTAAGGAGTGAGAGAGAGAAAAAACAGAAAAGGATTTGGTGCTTGCACGAACCAGGGCTGTAAATAGTCCTGAAAGCTGTATATCAGAAGGAGAAATGGGAGGCTGGTCATGAGCCAAAACAAACACAGGGCTGGCCCAAGAGGATCTGCACCGCTGGGCCCGTTTTCCTCCTTTTCAAATCCTGAGCCCCATGCCCTCATCTGCTGCCCTACTCCACATCCCTCAGCTGTCAACAGCTGGGCCTGTCATTCACTGGAACCTCTTTAAAGAGCAATCAATCACTCCACTATTTGTTTATCTATCTATATACAATATGAAGTCAAGTATGGAGCCTCCAGCTAGGCTTGTTGCATTCAAAGCATGCGTACACTCCAGAGGACTCTGCGCAGTTGTCATGTAAAAACGGCCATGTTAGGGTGGATGGAGATCTGCAATTATTTATGGAAAAGTGTGGCGACACCTGCAGGAATGGATGCGTTTAGACGTCGCGTGTCATCACATACTTATTCGGTTTACAAAAGATTTGTGACGGACAGACACTTTTCAAAAATGTTAACAGCCCCGTGCAATGTAGCATTTTGCAGCCAATTCAGAAAACAAACAAGCGGTCAGGCACCGACACCTTTCCATTTCAACACGCGCGTGTTCGTGACAACGGTTACTGCGAGAGCGCGCGATTGATAAACAAGACAAATAAGAGCGTTTTTACCATTGCTCAGGTGTGGTAGAAATGGTACACACCTGTGCCGCCTTGTCCAGGTTTTAAGACCAGTTTTTGATTGTAAACAAAAAAAATCGCTAAGTGGATAGCTCTATCGAGGCTGCCACGAGCCTTTTCTAAACAGAAAAGCCTACACATACCGTTTGGATCAGAGACAAAGAGCTAAGTAGACACAGAGAATGTCTAATTGAAGAGAATTGGCACTGGCTGGTTACTTCCGGTTTCTGGACTGGCTGCAGTAACATGTCTCTGTCCATGTGGGGGCGCTCACGGTCGAGAGCAGAATGAATGGGAGTCTATGGGGTTTCACCACCAGAAATCCACTTTTCTCAGGATGTAATTTTTTGTCAAGTAATTAGAAAGTTGCATTCAAAAGGGAGGGCTAAGATAATACACTCAGCTGAAAATTGCATTTTTAAGTTCACTTATCTGTTCTAAAAATCCATTCAAAAATGTGATGACGTCACACAATAGCAGAACGCTAACGTGTTCCCGCCAACAACGGCCTAACCTGTAAGAAATCGAAAGGACATAAGTACTTGTTCATTCGACTTTTGGCCTATAATCTATATTAACCTTGTGGAATCAACAATAAAATCTATGTTGATTCAACGACAAGCAGGAGAAAGAGACACATTTAGCCATTTAGCTCCATAGACTCCCATTCATTCTGCGCTCGCCCGTGATCACCTCCAGTGGAATTCGAATGGAACTGCAACCAAGATGATACACAATGGGGCTAATAGGGCTCCGTTAGATGGGCTCTGGTTCGACATCAGTTATATCAGATATATTAGATATATTGATATTTTGTCATTATCTTTTTTGCTTCTGTGAAACACAAAAGGAGAAATTTGGAAGAATGTACTGCTCGCTCTTTTCCATTCAATTATAATAAATGGGGAAAACAACTTTTAAACAAACAAGTGCAAAACTGTATAAATCCCTACATGTTTGAAGCAACATTGTCCAACAGCGACACCCTCAGGTAAAGTTACAGCAGGTGTCCGCATCTCTCTGCCTCCCCTGAGTCCATTGATTTTTAACAGATCCCCTAATGCGGTCCTGAGTTTGTAGTTCAGGGTAATTGAGAATGAATGGGGGAAGTCATGTGAGAGGAGGCAATGCCTCCATCCAGATATGATAGGATATAATCAGTTATGATTGGATATGATTGGTGCATGAGATAAATCCCGCCTCTTGTTTTCGAATCAATTTGAGCATTTGTGAAATCGAATCTAAATGAACACTTATTATAAACTAAGTAAACAAATCATAGATATTGCCGCTTTGTCACTCAAAATTAAACTTGAAATGGCCTGAAAACATAATGACTGTGGGGGCTTTTGGTGCGCAATCTGCAAAAAGAAAAACAGACAGATAGCAGATAGATACATAACAGATAGATATCATAGCCAAAAATTAAGATTAATTCCCACAATTTATTCATTTGCACCCATGTGTATAAATGAATCCCCTTGTTTTAGATCAATCGTGGTACTAACCATTGTACTAATTCGTTAAACAAATCCTTTGTATACCATTGTATGAGCATCTTACTGTTGTACCTTATTACAAACAGTCCCTTTTTTAGTGGAGACTGTCAAGGTGTTCAGTGTTTCTTGTATTCTGCCAACTGCCAACTGAGTTTGCATGTGTTCATGACTAAAATCACTCTGCCTTGTCAAACACATGACATTAATCCCATTAAAAAGCAGGGCCCATTATAGTTATGGTATGGATAAGTGGTGCAGTTATCCTGCAATATGCATGTATTGTTACACACGGTGACATCTGGGAGCGCGAGTCTACAGACTGTGGCAGCCTGTGTATTTTACTTAGACCTGCATGTGAGTTCAAAGCCACTCGAGTGCAGAAGGCCATTTTAAGTGGAAACATGAAAGCGCCTCTCAACACGCCAAATCAGAGACAAGGAGAAAGCTTCAAGTAAACATATAACATGCGGTCTTGCTGCAAAACAGACACAACAAGGAGTTAAAGCTACAGTTAGCCGCATACACCAAGACAAAACCACAATCGATAGGTTTGTTTCAACATATCCGCAGGTGGCAGGTCCTGGTTCTGTGAGGCCTCAGAACAGGTCATAGCTCACGCTTCATAACATCGTGTCCCCTGGCTCGCATACATGTGACCCGATGACTGAATGATAAGGTTACGCTGCAGGCAACAAGCGGTTTGTGCACATCACCGCCTCAAATATTCATTTTGATCCTGTCAAAGTCTGCAGCGAACAATAGGAATATTGACAGTTCAGGGACGAGAATGAGCTAGTTTGTTTGAGTGTTTTAGCACCATGGACTCCCGTGCGGGCTGTTGCTTTGTGAAAGTCCAGTATTGTATTTCTTCCGCTGCCAAAGCGTGCTTCCTGCACCGGGGCCTAATCGACCAACACTGACCTCCATTTCCTTTGTTGAGGTCTGAACTGAGCGCTGCCACGAGCCCCCGGGCCCTGCCTCCAGACTCAGGCCTCCCTGCGCGGACCTGCGAAGCGGCCGGGTCACCGTCACCGCTGGTGAGGTTTCCTGCGGGAGTCTGTAGATCGGACCGCACCTTTGGATATCTAGAGGGAATTTTGCAGTTAAGACACTTTTGGCTTAATGACAACAATGGTGCTTGACTTGCTAGTCCTTAAAGGGGTAGTTCACCAAATATATTGTTCCAAAAATCTGTATGACTTTTGGAAATATTGCCAAATTATTGGATATATTGTCTTTTTTTGGTCCATAGATTAAAGTCAATGGGGTCCAATGTTGTTTGCATCTTGTGTTCAGCAGAAGAAAGAAACTCATACAGGTTTGCAGTGTTGGGGAGTAGTTAACTAAAAGTGTAGCTACTAACTTAACTACATTTTTCAAGTAGCTTGGGTAGTAGCTCAGTTGCTTTTTAAACAGTGTAGCTTTTCCAGTAGCTAACTACTTTTTTCAGCAAGTAGCGGTGTAGCGCTAGAGCAAAAGCTACATTGCTACATTGTCGAAGCCTGCGCGAATCAGCGCGATGCAAGGATATTCTTGTTAGATTACAAACTAATTTTTTGGCATTACCACCACCTGTTGTTTAATCACGCATCTTGCGGCTAACGGTTCACTGTACAGAAGTGGGTTGACACTAGCCTGGTAATACCAGACTCTGCTACTTCACTTTGTTTGTGGACTCACTACAGGAGCGAACTGAAATTAGCGGAAGTAGGAAGTCAGGCTAGGTTGACGCACCAGTATTATGATTATATAGCAAAGACGTGACGGCAGATTTGGAGGATGGAGAAACAACTAACGTTAATTACCCATGGCCTTATTTTGTCCAAGTTCAATCAGTATTTTTGAGAAAATGTTCTACATGCAATTTACGTTGGATGTATATTTCGTTCTTGCAATGTTTGTAGGCTATTTGTTGCACTTTTGACAAACAGTCGGAGATATTTTAGTGTTGTGTGTAATAAAACACATACTCTTTGAAATCGTAATTGCATTGCCTTGTTTTAAACACTAATTATTTTACTTAAACATTCCTCGAGACACTTATTCAGTTATTTATAATATACATTGTTCAAAAAGCAAAAGTAGTTTCAATGTAGCTAGCTACTTTTTGATTGTAACTTGTAGTGTAGCTAGCTACTTTTCCTAAACGGGTAGCTTGACTGAAGTGAAACCACTTTATGACTTAGCATGAGAAGCTCTGTTAGACTTGTCAAACTAGTTTCAGAAAGAAGCTTCCCCAACACTGCAGTGATTTTAGAAACAACACAAGGGTGAGTAAATGAGGGCAGAATATGGGTGAACTATCCCCCTAAGTAGTAAATGCACTGTAAAAAAATAAATAAAAAATTGAGTACTGTCAGACTTGGGAGTTCAAGTTACTTCAAATTAAATTGCATTAAACTGACTTTTAAAAATGTATCTTGTTTAATTTTTATTAAAAAGTTGAAAATGGCTTAACTTATTTTGACGAGTTAAAGCAATGTAAAAACATATGTTGTCATAACTTATTAATCATATTTTTTGATAGTGCAGTATTGCAAATAAATGTTCAGAGGAAAATGCTTACTTACGGATTTAGACAAAATACCAAGCCAAAATAAATAAATAAATAAAAAAACTTGCAGACTGGCCAAGCTGTTGGTTTCTCTTGGTTTTAGTGTGGTTTTTAATGTACACTAAAATTGTACATTTGAATCTGAAGCTCTTACTTAAATTGTATGATTTGTAATGATCAAATCACAAACCCTTAGTTTGAGCAACAGTTTAGTAATGCTTGCAAATAATGATTGACATGCATTTGGCCTAATTGTGAGTCCAAGAGGAAAAATTTAGCCTTCGCTGGCTAGGCATAGAAATTATGACTGCCAGGATGAATATTTTGTCTTTTTGCTTTAGCAGCTCTGGTTATAAGAGTGAAGTCTTCCGGCATAGTACAGTAGTCCAGTTAAATGTCAAATATTTTCCACTAAGAACAGTAACATATTAACATACAGTTTCAACTCTCTATTCTGATTGGATAATGTGATTGAAGCCATAAACAGCTGATACACAGACGAGATACCCTGGTAATTTTAGCGATGACCCTGCTGTAATTTGAACATTTTCAAGTCGACGTTGTTTTATAGCTTACAAATCTTGTTATTATCAGTATAGTTAATGTTTTGCCCCAGTGTTTAAACTGGTACTCTTAGTATATGTCACATATCCCTTGATCTGATACCCAAAGGGCTCCTACCCCATTATTCCTCAGTTACTGGCACAAAACTGGCTCTGCTCTATTCTGACTTTCTAGCCAAGAAAGCGTCAGAGCAAATTCAGCTTTGCCTCTCAGGCTGCAATCTGACATCGGTTTACTTTTGTTCTTGAAAGAGTACGAGTTTCATCCAGAATGACGTTTGACTTGTATGGGGCTTGAGTAAATTTGCACATATGAGGAAGGGGGGAGGGGGGAACAGATTTAGTTCCACAGTTTGATTAAATTTCACATGTGGGACCTCCCAGAAAACGCTCCACATTAGTTTATAGAAAATGAGCATCATTTTACCGGGACTGTAAGGGCCTTTTACCTGCATGTCATAAAGGTTAACATGAAAACTTGTTATAAAAATATTCTGAAAAATGGGAGCTTTAAACACAGGTTTATTTTCTTAAGGCAGCAGTGCTGTTGCCTGTAGGGCCAATTGACCCGCGCTGCTCTGTGGCAGTGCACTACTGACTCTTTGAACTTGTCTGTGTTGTTCAGACAGTCCTGCTCCAGGGGCTGGTAAGGAAGTGAGGAGGGAGCTCTGGGGGAAATTGGCCTTTACCCAAGGGGGCCGAGTCTCCAGCCCCTGAGGTCCATGACACTACACAGCCACAATCTGGTTTTAAAACACACACCATTCTGCTGGACTTAGACAGGAGGTGGTGTCTGGCCAGAAGAGCAGCCCAGGTGAAGGAAAGAAAGCACCTTTATAACAAGCTTTAAGGGTGAATATGACCAAACACAGAGCAAAACACACGCACATACGGTGGAATTCATAATTGTGTTTAATCTCCAGAATCAACTAACGTTTATGCTATTGGTGGCATGCTGTCGATTAGAACAGAATCATCTGTCAGTTTATAAACCAATACATTTTGAGAGTAATGGACCTAATGGAAGTCTGTGGGTACTGGCGTCACACTAGAATAAATATTAAAATACACTGTTAAAATAAACATTTCATATTTTTGAAAGAAGTCTCTTCTGCACACCAAGGATGCATTTATCTAATGCATTATGCATTTGCTGCGTAACATGAGAATGAACCTCATTGGTTCTTGTGAAGCTCAAACATGCTGCGTAACATGAGAATGAACCTCACTGGTTCTTGCTGAAGCTCAAACGTGCTGCGTAACATGAGAATGAACCTCATTGGTTCTTGCTGAAGCTCAAACATGCTGCGTAACACGAGAATGAACCTCATTGGTTCTTGCTGAAGCTCAAACATGCTGTGTAACATGAGAATGAACCTCATTGGTTCATTGCAGAAGCTCAAACGTGCTGTGTAACATGAGAATGAACCTCATTGGTTCTTGCTGAAGCTCAAACGTGCTGCGTAACATGAGAATGAACCTCATTGGTTCTTGCTGAAGCTCAAACGTGCTGTGTAACACGAGAATGAACCTCATTGGTTCATTGCAGAAGCTCAAATGTGCTGCGTAACACTAGAATGAACCTCATTGGTTCATGCAGAAGCTCAAATGTGCTGCGTAACATGAGAATGAACCTCATTGGTTCTTGCTGAAGCTCAAACGTGCTGCGTAACATGAGAATGAACCTCATTGGTTCTTGCTGAAGCTCAAACGTGCTGCGTAACATGAGAATGAACCTCATTGGTTCATGCAGAAGCTCAAATGTGCTGCGTAACATGAGAATGAACCTCATTGGTTCTTGTGAAGCTCAAACGTGCTGTGTAACAAGAATGAACCTCATTGGTTCATTGCAGAAGCTCAAATGTGCTGCGTAACACGAGAATGAACCTCATTGGTTCTTGCTGAAGCTCAAACGTGCTGCGTAACACAAGAATGAACCTCATTGGTTCTTGTGAAGCTCAAACGTGCTGTGTAACAGAGAATGAACCTCATTGGTTCATTCAGAAGCTCAAATGTGCTGCGTAACACGAGAATGAACCTCATTGGTTCATGCAGAAGCTCAAATGTGCTGCGTAACAAGAATGAACCTCATTGGTTCTTGTGAAGCTCAAACGTGCTGTGTAACAAGAATGAACATCATTGGTTCATTCAGAAGCTCAAATGTGCTGCGCAACACAAGAATGAACCTCATTGGTTCCTGCAGAAGCTCAAACGTGCTGCGTAGCAAGAATGAACTCATTGGTTCTTGCAGAAGCTCAAACGTGCTGCGCAACACGAGAATGAACCTCATTGGATCTTGCTGAAGCTCAAACATGCTTCCTAACACGAGAATGAACCTTATTGGTTCTGACATGTCAAGCAAGCATACTTGAGCTGATGTGCACTCTAATAAAATGCTGGGTTGTTTTAACCCAATTTTGGATAAAATATGGACAAACCCAGCCATTGGGTTACATTTTTAAACTAAATTTTAACCCTAATGGCTGGGTTTGTCCATATTTTACCCAAAACTGGGTTAAAACAACCCAGCATTTTTTATAGTGTGCGCATTGATTACATTTTTTTATTGAATAAAAGCCTAAATTAAATCTGTTCATTATATAAAGTGATTGTGACTTCAGAAAATCTCTTTATAAACTTTTTGAAGCGACAATGTGGTAGTTGCAGACTGATCCCATGAAATGGCGTATATATATGACACGCCAATTCATATTTCCATTTTTGCCGTGCTATCAACACGCATAATCATTTTTCAGCGTGTTTATGAATGCTGTTGACTTAACGTTACATTACTGTATATATAAATATATGACTTACTCCAACCCCGTCCCTAAACACTACCCGTCATTGGGGTTAATAACATTTATAAGTCTTCCCCAACCATCCTAGGACAAACAATCTCGCTCCCAGAAGGTAGATCTACATTTTGCATCGTTTCGCTACGGACATTTAACAGCGTGTACATACACGCGGAATCACTCGGACATTTAACGCCGTAGACATGCACGCAAAAGATGACGGCTTCGATTTCGACGTGGATGTACACGCGGATACCTGCAAAATGCGTCTAGATAACACGCCACTTGACTTGAAAGTGGCGTGTATGTTTACGCAAAGTCATGATGCCATGTTAGTAGTTGTGTGGATTGTCAATGGAGGGAGTGAAATCTCAGATTTCATTAAAATGTCTTCATTTTGTGTTCTGAAAATGAACGAAAGTCTTTGACATGAGGATGAATAAATAATGACAGAATTTTCATTTTTCTGTTAACAAACCTTTTAAGTTGTTCTAAACCTCTCACACTCTTAACAGTCAAATATATATAAAGTAAAAAGAAACCTGCCAAGCCAAGTTCAAATTAAATCTTTTTTAATTCGATAACATGTTTCGAGTGCACAAAATTTATTAACATTTCTACACAATACGTTAGGATAACAGCGCAACCACTGGCACACTGGTCAGGAGCATGGGAAACTTGATATTTATAGGACAGCGATTGGCCCTTTTTACCAGTTCCAGAAGAACAAGCGGCTGCCATGCTTGGATGGCTGTAGCTCAGCCTCAATGGGAGTGTTGGGCTCAGGTCTTGGTCTTGAATGGTAGGGGTTTTCAGGCAAGGGTCGAGAGGTTGCCACCTTGGTCACCTGTGGGAGAGATCAAAGTTGTGAAGTACAGAATATGGAGGAAAACCAAAACGACATGGAAACCACTTCTAATACAGGTTTTAAATTACAAAGTAATGAATATTTTGACCCACTTTGGACAGATCTCCGAGGTCAGGCCTCTCCCAGCCCAGCTTCTCCAACACACAGCTGTCAAACTCCTTCTGCTGCTTACGGCAGTGGCGCAGCTCAGCCAGGTTAGAGTAATCCAGGCAGGTCCAGTACTCTGTGAAGGACTCTGCACAGTTTCCCTTTATCTGCCTGTAGAATATGTGATTTAAAAAATGCAAATAGTGGGGTTTACACTATGTCCTAACCAGCAACGACACAACACTCAATTTCTGTCCATGCTGAAAGACAAAAATGCAGAAGGACATAATAAAATAAAAGCCAAACTGAGCAGTGCAGTCGAGTTCTCTATTTGTGTGCTCTTTTACACAAGTAAGTTACACCTGTGAAACCATAAACACATACCTTTTATTTCCATGACATTCAGGAAACATCTCCAGGCAGCACATTTTTAATGCTAGTCCTTGTAAAATATCCAACGACTCCTGATTAACCTTTTTTGTACATTTTTCAAATTTAAGAAAAATATGGACAGAGCTTTAGTTCAATGACATTTGAGGAATGAAGGATGCTGCCCAGCGTAATACCACAGAACAGAAACCAAGTTACTTTATAACTTTGGCACTGGTTGTCACTTCTTGTGTGCAGCCTTGCAATTTGGCAGGTCAATATAGTATTCGCTTATCCTGCAAAGTCAGATGTCCAACGTATAAATTCATTTTGATTCATTTACCTGGAATATGTTGATGTAGTGGGAATAAATTCTCAACCCCATGATAATATTTCTGAATTTTAGACTACATTAATTCACCGTTTGCCAAGAGTTTAATTGACAGGCGACCTGATTCGAATCCGCCATCAGTGTTGGCAAGTCCAAAGCCCAAGTGCACTGCATGTATGTAATGTTATATCTATAACAAAACTAAATATAAAACACAACCCTGCCTCTTTTCGTTTAAATTTAAAAATATAAAACATATTCCAGACAATATGTAATGTATTGCATATCGCATTGGTACAAATGTTGCAATAAACAACATTACAGATTATCTTGTAATAAAATAAAAAAAATGACAAAACTCTCTTTTTGTTGAATTTCAGTTTTATCAATAATAGCCATTATAAAAGTAGAAGTAAAAGGTACAAAAAGATATACAGTAAAGCTTAAATAACATAAAGAAACAATTCAGTCAGTCAAATACAAATTCAGCACTCAAAGATATGAAACTTCACGTAGCCTTCTGCCAAAAACTATCGGCCAGGGAACGAATTATAGATTCACGGTAGCCAAAGATCAACTGTTAGGTTTATACAAGACGAACTTATATCTCATGTTTAACCACTACCGAGACGTCCTGAGTCAGCGGCAAACATCAGGATGACTAGCCGAGGAGAAGGCTGTTCCAGGCGAGGGACACGAGCGCGAGCGTCCGGTGATCGCTGGAATGGATCTCAGTCAAATGATCATAAATCTATAAATAAACCACAGATTTGAGCTTTAAAAAACTACTTTCTCACCTGAAAAATTCTTAAAACTACATTTCGTGACACAATAACAGCTCACGCGAGTGATCGAATTACTCTGTCCAACAATCAGCGCTCTGCAGTGAGCTCTAGTCTACCTTTTAGTACCCTTTCACTGTGCTAGGTATCCCAACGGAAGGGTACCCAAAAGTTGGGTAATTGGACTTCGGCTTTTTGGTACCATTCACAACTTTTGACAGTGGAAAACGCAGATATGAATCGTACCGAACCGAACCGTACCGCTCAGTGGAAACGAGCCATTAGTAAGTCGAAAAAAGAAACGAGGGGCTTCCCATAACCAGAGCCGTCATCCAGCTGAAGGCACTGGGTAATCCTGCCAAAGTGTCTTAACTTACCCACCAGCGAAGGAATAGGACCTAATTTCTTATTCCAGCTACATACTGAGGCATTAGCCTGTCAATTTCTTGGAAGCAGCCGTTTCTGATCCGTTTAAGAATGATGAGGTGTAATGGATTAGCTGAATGGGTCACACCAATAAATCAGAATGATAAATAGAGTTGTCAAAAAGTACAAACTTGGTACCAAAATGTACAAATGTGATGTAGACAAGCATTTCCCTCGTATAACTTTGAGAAATATTAAGAGAAAGCATTTCCCTCTATAATTTTTTTAAGAAATAACTTCTTAAACACATCTGATTGGACATTGTGTTCACACGCAGTGATGTGTCGTTCATGAACCGATTCCGTCCATTTTGAACGATACTCTTTAATATGACTCGGGACTACCCAAGTCTGTCCTGGAGTGATCCGTTCATTTTGTGTTACCCGCACATGCGCATTGCGCACCATATGGATTCTGGATCTGGTACTGGAAATAGAAACCATGAGTTCATTCCAAAGTCTAAAGTTCGGGTTCGGGTCAGTTCGTAGACTCCTCGTCTTCCTGTTAGTCCCATAGAGCCCTATGCTGTCAGTACCGGAAAGAGAGCTACCTAATCATCTTTAGTTCGTGTTTGGTTGGGTCCCAACTTTTGCTTCTGTTTAGTCCATTCTAGCTCATGCTGTTACAGAATGATTTAAAGAGGAATGATTAGTCCATTTGAGTCTTTGGGTTGAGTTCCTTTGCGCTTCTAGCCACTGAATTGTCACCTGAATAGTTAAATTCACAAAAAATGCAATCACAAACTTTTATAACAAGCACGTAGATGATGTATAATATAATAGTAGTTAATTAATGTATAATATATAATAAAACACCACAGATGCATTATATAGAAAGAGTACGGACAGGGGCAATAGTAAGGAATAATGGAACTTTTGTTTACAATGTTCATCTGAACATATTTTTTGTATTTTAATGCCTATATAACACAATATAGGCTACATTCGGCATGGCAGTAATCCGAAAATGTTGCATTTGCTGCGAGAGTGGTCACGTGACAAGACCGCTTAAAGCAACTCAATCCTTAAGACTCAAATGCGAATGTTTATTTTCCTTTACGGGTACTGACAGCATAGACTCTATGGACCATAAGACCAATACTTTAATCCCTGTTTTAACCTTGAATGCTTGAGATGAACTAATCTTTAGACCTTTCCGGGTCTGTGGCTATATCGCACATGGCACGGCCCATATACAGCATATATCAGAGTTAGACATCTACGAGTCAACAGCTAACGTCCGACATGAGAAGGAGGAGAGAAACCTATAATATGAGTTGCAAGGAAAGAACGCTCGGATCAGGAGGTGAGGTGAACTAGACAGGGTCAGACTGCAGAGCTTGAACTGAGACCCAGCAACTAATTAATATACAAAGTTATTCAGTTGCTTGATCTGTTTTTGCTGCATTACTCTATAGTTATTTTATGTTATTTCTACAAATGTAATTAATATTTTGTTAGTACTAGATGTTTGGATATTTTAAGTTATATTTTAATTATAACTTACTGATGAATGAATCAAATGACGAATGACTCAATAAAGATTTGGTCCATTTGCTAATCAGACCAAAGATCGTTTAGTAACTTATTGAGTTCCCACCACTATCAAGCAACCCATGTCTCCCATTGGCTATTGTGTTGAAATTCATCAACATATTGATTTGGCTACAATGATTAACAATGACATTTTTATCACTGAACACAGATACACATGGAGTGTTTAAAGCCAATTTATAACCAAGACAGTTTGAATCTCAATAATGAAACTGCAATTATAAGGAATTGCTATCTGTAAAAAATTGAAAACATATAAAAACAGGTGTGTAAATTGCTTTACAATTAAAAATGTGACAATATGTAATGTGAACGAAGAATATTGCATA